>JACJUY010001510.1:107913-131703 GCA_014220935.1 Platorchestia sp. MABIK | reverse complement strand
AATATGATTAATTTCCTTGGAATTTTCTTCGTTTTTAAGTTCCTCAAATAACAATCATTCATGCCTGATGATCAGCTATTTGAGTGCAAGTTAAAGAAAAATGTCCCACAGCGTGCGGAACGAAAGAGCATTATTCTTGATCAGAAACCTAAATTGATAAATGGGTGTCAAAAATATGTCTCAAAGTAAACTAATAAATTTCTACACATTTTCTAGCATTAAGCACAAACCTTTTACTTCAGAGTAGATCTCTGCATCGAATCGTTTTCGAATTGTTTGACAGTTCGCTGAGGATTGGCCACCGGCTTTTGACACGATTCGGCGTCAAGTTCCACCGACCCACCAGGACTTTCCATGAAGCTGTGAAATTGCAATAAAGTGTCTGAGCAAGTAAGAAACACAATTACCACAATAATTGCGAAAGATTTCGATGTAATATTTGGCTAGAGAATTTGGATTTATTGAACTGTTAACTATGAATGTATTTTGTAATTCAGATTGAATTTAAAATCAAACTCTTTTTTATAGTTGTATGTTGATTTATGCAAAAATTCCGCTATTAGCCCATAAAATTGAGAAGGGCGTCCTCTAGCGATGAAAAAATTACAGAATGAAACATACGCTTTGAAGAACGTCTAAGATAATACATGTTTCCCAGAAAAAAACAATTTGCTACTTGTATAGCTTCTTAGTGGAAAACGAAGGAAAATATTGTTGAAATGGGCCAGATTCTTGTCTAATTGCACTGCTTAATGATTTATGCTAGGTTAGGTTCTTAGCGAGTTAATTGATGATCTTTAATTTTTTTTGCTTCATTATAGGCAACATTCGCGTACACTGCGTGAGTCAATCGTGAAGTTTGAGACAAACGAAATAAAAAATGCAATTCAAGAATGGAATGCTTCCTTTCGACACGCGACACCTGAAAGATCCAACGTTCTCACTCTATTAAAAGTGCTCCGACAACATACCGGGTTCGAAAGTTTGAACACGTGATACCGCTATCACAGAAAATCTGGCCTCAAATTGTGCTTTTCACAGCTCTGAAGCTGTCGGTTGTGGGCGAAGCACCAATGGATCTTACCGCGGTCAAACTGTGGTTAAAAATTATGTAAACCTAACCTCAGTTTTTAGACTTTATGCCATGGTGGTCCATGTCGGTTGCTATTCTTAACACTACGAATGAAACGCGTGCGCCCGTAGAAAAAACTGGTATGGGGTAGTTTTTCTTAAATTAGGTTGCCTAAATTAATTTTCGGGAAAAAGTGGGATGATATTTTTTCCATCGCTTTTGAACGCTAAACCACGGTTTTATAAGTTTATGACTGTGAAAAATATATTGGATCCCTCTCAGTATCGTAGCTAAACATTCGTATCTGGATTGAGGCACCATAATGGGCAAGAGTGAGGAGGGAGCAGCTTTGAAAGTTACGATAAACGAAGGGAACTCAAAAATTCATCCGAGATGAAGACAATTACCAGAGAAGAAAAATATTCAATAACAAATATTTCTTTTTACTGTTGTATTTTAGCCCAAAATGTGTTTAACATCGTCGGAAGACTTCAGCTTCACTAAGTTAGATTTAAGGGTATGATATCAGAAGTTACTAAAAATAGCATTAACTTCTTTACAACTGAGTTCTCAGGATAAAATACCCAAACTTGAGAACAGTAATACTGCTCGCAATGATGCACAAACGTACAGCAATGAAACGCCGGAGGTGATTCATCGTTGCTCCATGCAGCACGCTGATGGGCGATCAGTCCCGCAGCTGCGACGATTTTAGAAAAATGCATGACTTCTGGGATGAAAATATTGTTCTTACCCCTGATTCAAATAAATTATGCTCTTCTATGGACTGTATACATATAGATCAATCGAAATCTTAAAGAAGCAATTCGTAATTCAATTTTTTTTACCCTACAAGGCAAAATCTTTTGGCTAATACAGAGAAAATATATGCATTGGAAAAGGTTTTTTTTCTCGTAAATTTTCTGACCTTCACCGAGGAAACAGATAATCTTACTGACGTTCAAGTTCCCTATGCCGTTCGTATTTCATGCAAAAGCATTTTCATGAGCTCATTTGACTTAGGAAAAATTCAAAACTGAACTTTTGCGCATTTTCCAATGCATTCGTCCGAGAATGTATTGAAAACAATGCCATTAAGTGACTCCCAAATCATAAAATTGTGACAGAACTTATTTTGATCTGTTCGCCTCGAAGAGGAAACGGCACTCAGGAGCGATTTCAGCCTATAATATTTATGGTTATTGCCAGCAGTCGAGAAATCAAGAAATAAACTCAATTGCCTCCAGCTCCTTTTCATAAAAGTCTTATTTTCTTGACATTTTCACGACCGTCATTTCTCTGTCACTAACGAACCCAGTAACAAAGAATGCACTTGTAGCTAACATTTTAACTTGTATTGTTTATATTCTATCCTAGATGCCTAAACAACAAACAACGTCTTTAAGCAGCGTATTTAAGGCAACATAGGTTCTAGCTTACAAGTATGGAATAAAATAAAAGAAAAATCACGTCTCCCCAACTTTTTTCTTTTCACGAGAAGGATCGAAGCTATTATTTAATGCTAGAATGGGAGTTGAGGCTCCATTAGTACGAAGCTGCAATCTAGAGCAGCCTGTCCCCTTGCAGGCCTCCCGTCTGTCCCAGACTCCGCCGTCTGGCCCGGGTGGGCATTGCGCAACCGTTGAGTTGTGGCCCGCACTCTCCCTGCCGCCACCTGGCAACACGCCACCAGTTCACGATTATCCTTGGCGCTCCTCTTTCGAACCAGCCGTTCTTTGAGTAGACGTCGTGAATTTAGATCTCAAAAAAGTATTAGGGCGAATATCTTTCAAACCTGTATTGTTGACGTTGCCAACCAAAATCAATAACAAATGTCGGTTTCGCTGAGCAATGTTGTAAGGAGACTGATAAAAAAAAATTCTGCTAGGTAAATATCAAGTAATACAAGTGTTCAAAAGATAAGTCTACTGAAATCATTAACTTTTAACTAGTAGTTTCAAAATACGAACCCCCAAAAATTTTTTTCAACAAGCATGGGCTCTAATTCTACAGTATAATTCGAAGGTTAATATCTTCTGAACTAATTTACATGATTTTGAAGGATTCAAGAAGTTTGATCCTGTAAGACTGTTTCAAGCTCGGAGGATCCGTAGAAATTCAACGTTCAGCATTGTCAAAAAGCTAGCTGGACAAGTGAAAAAATTTCAGCTACTTTTTTCCTTGAATAACCGAATTTATCGTAGCTTAACCTAATGTCCCAATGCTAACACCACCTATCCTAATATGAAGGTAAAAGCTAATACACCCGAATTTACCCTACATACTCTCTCTTAATATAATGTCCTAACCTAAACTATCCTAACATATCCTATTCTCATTTAACCTTATGTACTCACTAAACCTATTCTACCCTAACCTAACCTAATGTCCTAACCTAAACTGTTCTAACATCACCTATTTTACTACGCTTGCCCAATTTTATATCCCAACCTATCCTAATCTAACCTAATATCATACCCTAACCTATCGTAACACTCATTTCTATTAACCTAATCTAACTCAACCAATCCTAACCTAACTACGGCTTTCGAGCTGTCTTAATTTATCTTTTCAGATATCGTATCCTACCTTATCCTAATCCAACCTATGGTCACCTAATTTGTCTTAATGTTTACGAACCTTTCCATGCATTTTCATTTAACCTAACAACGGTTAACACGGTGAAGACAGTTATCTGACAGTCAACTCTTGATAGGTGAAGCGTAACGTATAGACTGACACATACACACTCACGGACAAAACACACGCAAAATTAGAATATTGAACATTCATTCACATTATTACCTTCTCTTTTACGCGTACTTTTTCAGTAATTCTGCGCTTGATTTAGAGGTGCGCATTCGAATCAACTTGTACGATAGCTGAGGCTATGAATATCAACCCTCAAGTAAGCGCTCATAAAAAAGGTTCAATGTACATAACAAGAGGAGCAATGTGTACAACTACAATTTTAAGTATGTGAAACTCTCATTCCAACAACACCATCTTAAAAACATGTTATGGCATTAATTTTAATGTCAGAAGTCAAAATGAACTTTACTAAAATAACTTGAACCAAAAATTCTTTACGGGTTCACTCCTTTGTTTTTAATTCATGTCCGAAAAAGTAACTGTTGAAATAGTCATAAGTTTATAGTAAAACGTAGAGCAAGTAAATTTTTTCTCTGATAATATTCTTTTAAGATATTAGTAATACTTTTTAAATAGTTACGGATTGAAGCATACGAACAAGTTTAAGTTACTCCGGTAGATGGGAAATGAGCGAGAATATTTTTACGAATAGGCAATCTCAAATCATTCAATTGGAACAGTTTTCAAAAAATAACATCTCGTGCCCATGAAATTGTATAGTCTGCGGTAAATGAAGCATATCGAGATCATGATTCTTATGATTTGTTTCAGAGCGCTCAGTATTTCGAAATTCTTTCATTCCTTACATGTTTGTACTCATACTCTTGGAGCCAATAGTTTCTACGTTAATAGGGTTGTTCGAAATGAGCTACAGTTTCTTCAATTGTCGTTGCTAATGAAAACTCTTAAAATTAAAATACTAAAAACATACGAAGAAATAAGCAACCAACGTTCTCCGAAGTCACAATAATGCCTCACTGCCGGAATAATCTTGAGTTTAGAAAACAGAAAATTGTTGGACCGATGACGCAGACAGTAACTCACTCGCTTCAGTTACTCGTGAAAGATCTATGATGTAAAAGAGCCAGAACCATTTATTACTTTATTGGATGTTCTGAAGTTTATGCCTATTGTGGCGCAAGTGACCTCTATAGCTATTTATTGATCACTACTACAGAAAGTTCTACGACAATCTCACACCCACACTGTTTTAATTTCAACCCAACAAAAAAAGTTAAAAATTAGGAATTTAAAAACGAGGAACACTGCTCGTTTCTAAATTCCTAATGAACATTCGATTAAAGAAAAATGATTTTCCTTAAAAAATAATTAATGTCAAAACAGTTTTAAATAATGTGGAAAAATTACAAAGCAAACTTTGAGTCGAGCAAATTAGTTTAAATATTCTCAATGCTTGAAAATTACATCTAAGCTCGACAATCTCTTCCACGATAATTTGAAGAGAAACTTTCATGACCAAAAAACACATATTGTGATAACTCGTACATCATAAATTTTTTGTAATTTTACATTCTTTAATAAATAATTTCATCACACACAAATTTACATTTAGGATAAGAAGTAATAACTATTTAATCAAGTGAATTTCTAGACGTTCTACTCGAGTTTTCTATTTTCTGACCTAGTGTCGATGATATCCATGGTAAAAAACTTCGAAACTGGGTCATGTGATCAAGGCTTCTCTGGTAATCAGAGTTGAAAACAGCAACCTCCGTAAAGCGTGTCACTGTATGTCATTTTTGCAAAGCAAGTCTTGTGCTTACTGTATTTCTAAACAAAAAAACGAGAAAAATTAGCTCAAGAAACGATTTTTTATTGAAGTAATTTTTCGCGAGAAGGAATTTGCATCGGGGTTGATAAGATTTGTACCGAATAAGCAATTCAGAGCATCGATGAAAATCGCGGACTGCGCATTTTCGAGTCAATGAGTTCTCTCCTTTTTAACACAAAAATTCAATTCCTGAGAGAATGCACAGCAAACGCTTTAGAAAATAAAGAGTAAGGCCTGGAGCATTGGAGTTGTGTATTGACGCTTACAGTGAGTCAGTACATTTGCATCAGTTTTTCACTGATTTTTTCATTTTTCGAGGAATTTGATATGAAAATATTAAATTTTAGCTTTAGCAAATATTCCGCTACGTGGATTGAGCACCTGGTTAAAAGCAAAATTTAGATTCAATTCACTGTATTTTATTGTAGAGCCATCAGTTTTGCTCAAGAAGTTTGTTCCTGTACATACGTAGTTGAAACGCAAATAGAATTTCTTTTCCTGGGGCTTAACCATATTCACACACCAAAAATGAACATAACTTCTATTTACTTCACAGAAAGGTTGAGAAGATTTACCGAAAATAATCATACTAGAGGACTAACCATTTGACAAAACAGCTTGGGGCACTTAGTGCTCGTGGTAAAACTTTACAAAATTAGCATAAGAAAGACTGGAAGGGCAAAAGAACCATGCAAATCATGGTGGGAAGAGAACGTCCCTTCCGTAGAAGAACAAGAATGCGGACCGGATGATTGTCACGTCAAAGGGCGGAAGGAAGTTTAAAAATTACCTGGTTGAATACCTGTCACAGGCTCCTGACACTGATGAATTTCAATATGGGCTTCAAAGAGGATTTAAAATTCAAATCAGGCAAACAGTGTGAAAAACGAAAGAAAAATTTACTCTCATATAAAGGCTCTTTCCAAATTTTTTGTACGCTATTTTTTTCTCCAAGTTTCCCAACTGCCCTGCATATCTCACGTGCTTGTGTGCTAGGGCCTTATTTTCACGTCGGTATTCTGGACCACTTGCCCAGGTTTCAGGTAAATTCTTTGAATCAAAAGTGAGTCATTCAATATGCTAATGAGGCGTATTACGTCGAGTCTATAATAAGATTTGTAATGAAATTTAATTCGTGAATATTTCACTGTAAACATTCTTTATCTGCAAAATAACATTGAAAAATTGCTTTCTTGCAAACACAGGGAGAGATTACTCGACATCATTTACTAATTTGCAGCAACAATATCTTGTTCTTTATAATAGTCTCACTGTGCACTACAAATAAGAGCTACTCATAATTTCATTGAGCCTGCTAACTAATGATCAAGATCACTGTTTGCTCGGTAAAACCATGACGTTCGTGGAGTTCAAGTAATTAGAATCTTAGGTAAGTGTCTATGAAGGCATTGAATATGAAATTATTCCTGAAATGGATACCTAAATGTGTTCTGACAAGCGAATGGCAACCTGTTTGCTTACTCGAAGTTTATTCTTTGTTGAAGACTAGCAGTAAATTAACGTCCTAATTAAAGGAAAGCGGTGCTAACTCATTGCGTATTACATTGCTCGCTGCGAGTGACGTTTAGTGAAGCTCTTGTACAAATGACTAATGCAAGAGATGATCATTAACAGTTAATTTCAGCCTCCTTTCTATGAAATATTAATTACGAATGCTTTGAACATTCATTGTGACAGCCAACTGCGAGGTTATTATGAAAAATAAAGCCCATTCATTAAGTAAATGATTTGCCATTCTCAGCTAAATTAAAAATACTCAGCCTTGTATGAATGCTTTAAGTGGAAGTCGCTATGCAGCAAATTAGACTTCTCTATTTTACTGGTGCGCAATGACATTAATGGCCACTAGAACAATCTTATTTCCTCTGTGCTCTGGGATTGATGAGGTCTATTCCTGCAATCGTAGTTGTTGCATTCACACGCCAAGGCTCGCACGTAACATCTCATCAGCTGCTACGCTGAGCAGGGAGCGACAGCCCGAGTTTCCACCGACGCTAACAGGACATACCCGAGAACCGAGCGTGCCAACATCGTCGTAAAATGCGCTCAATTGAATCAGCACAACGCGATTACATCTCGCGTGCAGGGAGACTGCCTCGAGCGTCATCTGGGCATAGAGAAACACATGAGTTGTGTACCACACGATTGCGGATAAGTTAACCTGAGACGTGCGCGGCAAATTGCTTCTCAGGAATGCATTGGTTTCATTCAATTTCTTTGAATATGGAGTTAATTGAGTTTCTGTGATAGAAACATAAATAGGGAAGTAAATAATGTAATTGTGTTTTTTATCCTAGATGATTTAAAATGCATGTTTAACAGGTGTCCTGTCATAATTTTTTCACCAAAAAATTATGTGCAGTAGAGTTCCTGACAACCGGACTAACATGAATACCGGACACCTGACAACCGGACTCATATGGCAAACGGACATGCAATGAATATTGTAAGCATTGTTTACCTTGTGGTCAAATTAAGAGGCAGTGAACGATAATGCAGATGAATAATAACAATTAACGTTGCATTACTTAGAGTAAAATGAAGCCCATATTTATTACAATCGTAGAATCATTGATGTAACATGTGTTATTCCTTGGTTTAGTCTAACTGCAAACATGATGTTTCGTTTTTCAATGTGAACATGCAATTCTTGCAAATGTTCCTTTGTTTATAGTCTTCCTACAAACTTTACCTGCAATAAAGTAATTTGCGTTTCAATAAATCTTCAATTTTCCTATCTTCATGCGGATGACTGGACAACCGGAACAACTTGACATCCGGACGTGAAAGAGTCCGGTTGTCAGGAACTCTACTGTATTTCAAAACTGAGGTGAAAAAACCCGTTCAAAATTATTTAATGTTTATTTTATTGTTGTCAATGATGTGAAACCAAACCCCAATCATTCATATATACAGGGTTAAATATGTAGCTGAACTTTCATTCATAACCATGTCCCTTAGAACAATATCTCTCAATATACTCGCTTGGTAGAACTACTTTGAGAGTGAAAATTCATGTGAGCTTCTCAGAGAAACCCAATTAACATGAAGGAAGTGTTTTGTGTAAACGGAAAGGGAAAAACCTACTGTTGCTGAGCACCCGCCACTGCGCGCAGATGCATCTTGGACGCGTACGCATTGGTTAATCCACAACTTCCGGCGGCCGGAGAGTCTCGCTCTTCCAGTACAACCAAGCCATTCGCTTGGCGTGTTCGATCCCTCACCTGCTGCGCCCACAACGACAAGTGGGAGGCCCTGCAGCCCCAGGAAGTGCCCTAATGAAGCAGGGTCTCATCTGAGATTTTATCCTAATGACTTGAGCAGGAAACTGCGGTCCAACGCGAGCGAAGAGGCCCAATGTGCGCTGTGCGTACAGTGCGGACGTGGGAAGCGCATGGACAAGCTTTCTGGACGAGCTAACCGAGAAAACGACCTCGCTCCCACAAGCGCGTAACCAGCAAGCACAATGGTGCAAACCTTCACAATGTTCCGACGTAATGAAAAGAGGACGACGCATTCCGCGTGACGAACCGGTGTAGAATGCTCTGTAAATATAATGGAAAACCAGAGAGAAGTGGATTGCTTAACTAGTGTAACGTATACAAGAACGCTAAAAAATGTCTTCCAAGGAGTGCAGTATAATCTAGAGAAGAAATAACGTCCAGGATGGGTATAGCACTAAAAACACAACTTGTTTTAACCTCTGGCGCTCAATGAATGTGAAAAAAAAATCAATTCTTCGTTCAAGCTATCCTGATCTTGTTTTCAATATGGGTAGCTAAATGAGTTATAATGATTGGTTAATGACATTTCGCGCCAAAGCCTCGAAAAATATGGTAATTGAATAGCTTGGGGGAATATCAAGCACGCAACTCTCATAGGGACATCAAGAAGTTACAATTTCAATTGCATGGCACTCTTCAAAACTCATGATTTAAAAACGTCACAATTGAGAGGAAAAGCTTCGTTCCAACTGTTTTGCTCGCTTCTCGGCGAAAAGGTGTTTATTTGAAAAAATCAATGATAAAATCTTTTATTTAAACACTTTCTTGAGTCAAAATTATATTATCGATTTATGCACTTGAAATACACAGTTCTCCATTTTCTACCAGAATTTATGATTGACATGCAAGATAATCAGAACTACAAAAGATAATGTCCCTCAATTATCATAAAGGCTTCTGATAAACTTGAAAGGTTGATTGTTCATTAGCATAGAAATTTTTCCAAACGCTAAATGTATTCCTTCAAAGCTTAGCTATGTACAATTATTGGTGCTATAAAAAAAATTTCGAATGACTCCGAAAAATGACCGGTTCCCATGTAATTTTTTCCTCTTATCTTTTCGCACTGATGACAAAGGTGGATATGTTGTTAGTCTTCAAACTTATTTTCATAACGCGTCGACAGATAGTTGTTGTCTGTCCATGGGGGCTGTTTTCGAAGACTGTTTGTCGGGGATAGTTTCACTGCTGACCATGGAAAATTCACTCATACCCAAAGGTTGCTACGATATCTGAGCTGTCGTAGTTTACTCACATTTTCTCTATCAAAGATAATGTCATTGAAGGCACTATAATGGAAACCTGAATCATTTAGAGGGATCGTTGCAAGGAAGAGGGGTTATTATAATGGTTACGAAATCGTTCTTCATGTACAGAGTAATTTTATCGAGTATCACTATGTATTTACAATAATATTGGAGGTATCAAGAAATTATCCCACTTTCAGCCTCAAACACTTTGTATCTCTGACCCAGAGAATCTAAGGGAGGAACTGTTTGTAATATCATTATGTATTTTTCGTGGCAATAATTCATCAAAATTGATAATTTTCTTTATAATTGACTTTAGATGCGTTGACATGTATTCCGACTATAACAATTCGAGTTCTTTACTCCCAAGTTGAACACAAAAGTTAATAGAATAAATTATGCAAATTATGCAATGATGTTAAAACTTTAATTGACTTTATTAAAACGTGAGCTCTACACATGTATTAGTTTTACCACTAAAAGATGCATGAAAAGGTTTATTAGAATAACAGTTAGATTGTATCTTAACCGTGCGAATCTCACATTTTTAACTACATTATAGAAAAATAATCTGAAGAAATGAAAACATTGAAAATCGTTAAAGTTATGAAACTGTTCCATCATAAATGCATATAACAGCGAATAGAATGAAAATTTAGGACTGAAAATAATTGTACAATGAAATGTTGAATTTGTGACGGTTGTTCAAACCATTTTGGCATAAAAAGCTACATTAGCGCATTAAGAGAGTTGAAATGCTATAATTCCTAACTTCGGCGCATAGGCATGTCTTCGAGCCAGCAGCTAATCGATCATTCTGACGTCCATGCTCGGGAGAGTGACAGCGCAATTTCAGCCATTGTTTCTGGCCGACTGTTCGTACATGGGCTTCTGTAGGCGCTGTGTCTACTCAGGTAGCCGATGCTTCACGCTCCACATGAGCCTAAGGAGAAGTTCTTCTTAGAGCCCAAGCTCAGAACTCTCTTCCAAAAGGACCCCAAGCTTCTTCACATGCCTGGAATTTTCAAGTAAAACTGGACCCGTCGCGCGGAAAAATTGAAAAGAATAGACCCAAGATCGTTTGTGCGATACAAACTCATTTCATCGCAATGCAAAGCCTAAATCACACGCAGTATTTCTCATACCCGCAATTCCCAGGTAAGTTCTATTCAGAAATGCATTCGTCGAAAGAACAAGCTATTGATCCTTAGACTTTGGAAATAGTCCCAATTTTCTTCGATAACTAATACTCGTTCAGTTTTGTAAAAGCAATTAACTTACTAGTGATCAGTGAGTGAAAAATGCATTAGTTCGAAGGCATGCAAATAGGCTTAGGGAAACAAAAAGTCCCTTTAAAAAAACTTGGCCTGTCGGAGGAGTCTGACAGCTTAGGATGAAAAATGGCCCAGATCTGGAAACATGGCTCTTCGCGCGACGTGACACGCGAGCTCGTGAAGAATGCCACTTATCTTAGGCGATAACTGAACTCGGAAAACAAAACATCAATCGCTCCTTCACGAAGATGCATCAGGTCTACATCGTTAAAATGAATAATTTGCAAAAAAGTCGCCGTGCATAAGACTAATTCTGAGACAAGACCAGAAATGAGTCTCTACCGGTTTACTTGAGTTTTGGAATGCTGAAAAGATAGCTCTCTTTGCAGATAGCTCTCTAGTACAGTTAGCTCTCTTTGAACACTTTGTAAACAGTTTCCTTTTTACACTGCTGAATAGTTCTCTTTTTAGAGTAGAGCTTTTATTATCTAGAATCAAAAGGCTCTTTGTTCGGCAAACAGTTTTCAACCTAGCGAAATATAACACTCACTCAATGATGCTGGTTAATTGATGATCCGTTCCAACGATGTAGGATTTAGCTCACAAATTTCGACTTTTTATCGAACACATTACAATAAGAAGTATTTTACTCCTGACAAAATTGTATGCAGCGCCTGAAAAACTGGTACTTCGTTTGCAGTTGAATTTTGAAGGAGCGAGTTCTGCTTCTGTAACATGAGTTGATCCAGTTTTCTTTCACACTTGTAGGATGAACTCCACCAAGATGGTTGTAGGTAGAAATGTTACGTATAAACGTATTCCCACAGAACATGGGTCTTTTCATCCACCATCTGGAAGTGAGCGCGCGCTCTGAGACACCGAAGACCGCCGGCGCACCAGACGACCGACTCCAATGCACGGCCGAGCGACAGAATGCGAGGAATGCGAGACAAAATTCATCGACCAACTTTAAGCCTGAAATTTTAGGAACGCAAACCTTTCAAGAGGTTGATATACAATGAAAAATTTCTAAAATATAATTTCCACTATTAGGAGTCGGATTTTTGTACAGAGTATGGCTATAATCCAAAAAACAGGTCGAAGGTAAAAAACGTAGGTTCTCAAAAATTCTACGCAACACAAATAAATGAATGAGATTTGTTGCATAAAATAGTGATTTAAATGTAAATCCAGAGATGTATTCGATAAAGATTATTACAAATAAATTTATCAAGACAAAATCATCTCGCAAGTGAACCAAACTCCTACGTAAGCTAATGGTAAGAAAGAACTGAACATTGTTATTTGGAAAGTTTTGTGCTGCGTAGATGCAAACAAATCGAAGCCTCAATATGAATGCATGTTCAGGAAATGCCTAAGGAAAAACTTATACAACATTTTGGGGTTTGTGTGAAATTAGAAATCGAACAAATATAATACTTCTGTATGTAAGTGTCGATGTTCCACGTTTGGTTAGAAACTATCGGTTGAACGCAGTAAAATATCCACGGATGTAGAACATTCAAGTTAATTACAGAAATCCGGATCCTAGATTTCAATAAAGCATTAGCTTTCGCATGCGAGAAAATTTAATTTAAGCCATGTTAAAATTAGACAATTGTTTTTGAGGAAAAAATAAACTATTCTGACTCTACACTTGTAATTAATATTCAAGATTCATTGCGAAAACCTGCTCGCTGTGCAAAACACATGCACTCGAATATTTGGAAGCATATATTCCGGTGAGTCACCTTGCAGAAATAAAAAATAAAACAATATCAAGCTTTCAGATGTTATCAGTTTCTCGCTGCTTGATTGGAGCGGGAGACTTGCTCTATTGCTCTATGCCGCTTCGCTTTACACGAGGTACGTTCACAGTTATTCTTATGTAAACTCATGTGAACTTCAAAATATTTAAAATTTTCTACAAATTAATTTTATAAATGAAGAATGAAAATATGACTAACAAGACCAACTCTCTGAAAAATATTGTTGTCCATGAGAAGTAAAAGAATTTTTGGAACAATCACGAAGGAATGAAAAGTGGGTTTTCAATTTTGACGTACATTGAGATTCAGTCGTAGGATCAATCGCTGTCTGACTGCAGCAACTTTTTATAAATACAGCGATCTATGAAGCAGTAGTTGTAACTGGGTACGAGGGGGAAAACCACAAAAACATTGCGTGAAACACCTATTCAATAAACAAGCGTTCACACACGGTATAATTTAGGATACTGAGCTCTTTAATAACTGACCAAAAATCACAAGATTGTGCGAATACGATTTTAACTTTTATAATTGATACTAAGCTTACGCTGAATTCATGTCCCTAATTTACACCTAAATATGGTATTTAACTCGCGTAGCACAGATGCTGTTAAGTCAAATATTATTCTATTCGATCGCCTCACAACTAATGACACGAGCTTCGTTTTTATTCATACATCAAAGATCGGTTTCGTCAACCAGCGCTTCCGTAATAACTTCTTCAACACAAGTTACTCACAAAATCATTAATTTCTCTTTTAAATCAAGAACCAGGTACAAAACCTATTATTCCATAATCATCCAAACGATTCAGTGTACTCAGCATTCAGCATACCACAGCATTCACTGACACTGTAGAGAAATATAAGTATTCAAAAACCTTTTCTTGAATTCATATCTTCGAGAACGAAAATGTCCACAAACGTAGGCTTCAACTGTGTAATCGCTTGTGAGTCATCGACTAATTTTGAAACTCCTTGATTGCAAAACCTGTGGTCCTATTCTGATAAATATTGAATGTTTATTCAAACTAGAGCATTTTCTCTTGTAATTTAATTTAGAAAATTTCCTTAATTTTTTCATTTTTTTGTTGAAAAACTAAGCATTCATTAGATCAACGCATCCGCCGCCGCATTGCTTCGCAACAACATGATACATCCAACGATGATGATTCGGTCAACTGCCGTACACCTGAAAACCTAGAAGAAATCTGTAGAGTTATAGTTGAATGAGATCTTTAGCAGGTCAATTCTACACCAAGACCTTGAGATGCTAAAGGAAAGGGAGGTAGAAAAAGTTTGAGAAAACCTTTCCGAAGATGAAGAATAAGAGAAAAGAGCATGATGCTGGTTCAAATACCCATTTGAAAGTTTAATTCGATTTGCGTTGTGATAAACGTGTCTGGAATTCGCAATGGAATTCATGCTCGGACTTCTACCAATGGTCCCTGATATTTCGTCCATTTACAAACTCAAAATCCCGAACCTGCTGGAAAAACATATTTCAAGTAATACGAACAAAAATGGTCACACAGTATTTGCCCGTTCAAACTATTTTTACACTCTTCATAACTCAGCAATGTTCTCATCACACCTGTCCTCAGTTACATGTTTAACTTCCCACAGCTTTCGCGCACTGTAATTCTAATTAACAGTATTTGGGAACATGTATTTCACAATACATTAGCATTTTCACTCTCATCAAATTAAAATTTCTAAAGTCGAGCTTCTCTCGTGAAACTATCAGGGGAATTTTTTTCCATAAACATTTTTCACACTCCCAATTAGACACTTGGAAATTTTTTGAATCAAAATGTCAGAGTTTGATTTTAGTTGTTAACAATGATTTCAACTTATCGTTGTAGGTTGTTAATTTTATCAGTGAAATTTGCACTCCATGCTTTAATCTGACGAAGACTAGCTAGTAGACTCTCCGCACCTTCTTATGAAGAATGGCTGGATGATGTCAAATGACTGAAGATACTCGTTCTATTCACGTTCTGGGCCGTGAAACTTGCTTCATTTTTCACCGCGCTTGTAGTACTGTAAAACAATTACTACACTTCATGTGAGCTGTATGATAAAGATACACGGTTTGCTGTCATTTACAATTTGCACGTATAATATGTGAGTGAAAGAAATAATCATGAAACGCATGCTAGCTCAACTCCAAGGTAGAAGGCAAGATCGTTACCGACGCTGAATTTAATTCTCTCATTCGCATTTTTCTTGTACCGAGGTCATACTAAACAATTCGAATTTTCCAGAAAATTCACCTTCGAGTAGAATTAAGTTGAGGTCTAAAGTCATAAATCGTCATTACTCGGAGTCATCGATGAATAGAATTTGAACTTATTTGAAACTATTACGGGCTAACTGAAGTTCGGCTTCTCTCCTTGTTATGCTGGATGAGCATGAAGTTAAGGCCGAAACAAATCGTGCTCAATTTCATTCTTACTTATTGAAGGACTTTTTGTGTGTGAATTCAAATTAAGTTTAGACATTGATATTGTGAAGGAATTCTCTTATAGACCTGAGCAATTTCCGTCCATGATTGAAAACGTCGGCTTATAGCGAGAGAAGGAACAAACTTTAGCAGCGCTTTATAGAAAGTTTACAAGTCATTTCATTTGAATGTTAAAATAGGAGGAATAGAGCATTCACGCAGGTCATCCTTCGTATTAACAAGACACTTCAGCTCTAGATACAGGTGTCAAATGAGATGGTGGACGACCTGGGATGCAAAAAAGTGTTGGCCAAATGGGTGCATCATTAACAGCTGTAGATTTGAGAACGAACAGCTTGCGCTCTTTTTTTTAACGTAACTGAAATTAGGCTTAGACGAACATTTTTTCCTTAGAAATCTTCGCGCAGGTGATGAGACAAGGGCAAACGCGAATCCCCAGGAGACTAAAGGTTACCTACTTGAGAAATACGTCGACGGTGTCATCGGACGCTAAACCGTTTGGAGTGTCAAAGCAACATTTTATTTTCAAAGTAGGCTTTTCAAGGGGATGAAACTTTACAACTGCTAAGAAATTTTGGTTTAACTCTATTTAATAAACTGGCTTTCCTAATAGCTTCAACTAAATACATGCCACCACAGCGCTTTTCTATAACGGGCATAACGGATAACGAAATATGGTGCAATGCTTCCTCAGAACACTTGTCGAACGTAGATAAACGTTACTTATTCAAACGAAATGATTTAACTAGAAATAAGAGTTTTATCAATGTGAAAATAATGCTGCTCATGTTTATGTTATTTTATAATTAATTATCGTTAATGGAACATTGTGTGAAATACTCGAATCCTCTCTTCTTTCGCATTGTGTAGCACTCAAGAAATGAAATAATTTAGGGCTCTCAATGCAGCCCATTATTGCTCAAGGAAAATATCAACGTCGCAGAATTCATCATTTAAAACTCACGTTCGCAAAACTAATTAGTAGTGAAACGAGAAAATCTTACTCAGTGTAATCAGAAGTGGAAAAATCCTGCAAAATGTTCCCAGTGTAAGAAGTTAAGTGAGGCAACAAAGCTGTGATTTAATTTTTCACGCTGTTCACAGGTCTTCAGAAACTTCACTTTATCATTTTTTATCCAATTTTGCAAGCAGTACGTTATTGCAGCGGTGTGGGGTAGAAATGAGCGTCTAAACTCTAAAGCATGGTATTAAATTTCAAGGTGAGTGTACCAGGCCGTGCTTTGCAGAGATGGAAATTTGGAAGTTGCGATTGTAATTAATATCATTTTCGCTTACATCATTGCGCATTAGCCAAAAATATTAAAACTACCCGCCGACGACATGACTTCAGTCTTTTCAACTTAATAATGGTGAAAAATCAGATAATCTATTATATTTATGTAGGATTAATGACCAAATTTTTCGTACAAGGTCATATTCGAATAAACTCATTCTAGAGAGAGAAAGTTCTTCTGAAAACAGGAAGATATTTGCCAACAGTTCTTTACTCCCAGCTTTCATCCCACTCTGGACGAGAACCTAGTTCTGTACGTTTGATCTGTCTCCAAGCAGGCTTGATCTGAAATTCGTATCTTTGGTCGCTCCAGATTTACTTGCGTTCCTCCGTAGGCTTGTTTTGGTGCTTCGTCTCCCAATCTCTGCCACTCACTCAATGGTCTCTTCCTTTCTGCTCCCAACATCCATAGAGAGCGGCGAGCATTGAACAGCCTTCCTATTGAACAAACTATAGAGCGCTCCTCCCTCCCTCATTTTTGTGCTAACGGTCTCGTTTGGCTGCAAGGGAGGCACTTCTGCTTCCAGGTACGACCGGATGGAATCACGCTTGGACGTCGGTTGCTGCTCGCGCTCCCATAGGACGTATGTGGCACCAAGTGGATAAATTATTAAGTTTAATCTACGACTACTCAAACACTCGAGATAAATTCATTAGTTTATACTCTTGTTTTCACCAAAATCAATCTACTTTGAATCCCACGTAGATGTAATTCTATCGTCTACATTCGTGTCTGCAGTGAGTCGTAGATTTACAAGACTATCTCATAATGTATTCATCATTTTTGCTGAGCAAAACTAATCAACTCGTAACATAAATTTTGCTACCAGACGAAGAAAAAGTATTTGTTTTCTAAAATACCCATGTATCCTTGCTTGTATCTATACCAATGATGAAGGCCAAACTTTTGAAAGAGCTCCCACCGCATGGTGTGTCGTAGCCTGCGCGGCCGCACTCAATCGGAAGCGCTGGCATTATGGGAAGCGAACTCAAAAGCACTTCTATGAAGGGGTTGAGAGGGGTAGAGGTGAGGAGGGGTCATTGTGAGGTACAATGCGCCGGTACCAAGAAGGAAGGGGTCAAAACGCACCAGTAGACTCTCTAGGATGCTGTATTATGCCATCAAGGCTAAAAAGGCGATCACAAGCACATAGCAGCTAAGGAACCCTTGAAGGGCCTCTTGGGGGTGCTGTGGATGTCTCCTCATCTCTGCTGCAGCCTAGCCAACGCCAAGATTGAGCTTCTTGATGAACTGAATAGAAGCTAACTAATTGGAATTTTCGACATTATTAAACATTGGGTTACGTTTGAAAGTTAGTTCGTACGATTCTTCAGAACGCAGAGCTTCTAATCTTTTTTATCTTGCTCTGTAATCCCTCTTTCGGAATGGTTCTCCCAGACGTACACGAATGGTGAAAAATTTACTGGGTTACTTTTCAGCGCCCACAAGAAATTCGAGGGACAAAAGGAAGTATAATATTGTATAATGGACAGTAGTACAAGTCGAAAAATAACATGAGACACGTTCGAAGACGTAAAAGGTCAGATAGGTCAATAGGAGTATATCCTTACGGGAACAAGTAGGCTTTACTTTATAATAGAAGCATTAAGAAATTTTTACATCTCAATAAATGATGCTCAATATATGTAATATAATGGATGACTTTTTATGACTTTATTGGTTATTTTATAAAGCGTTGCATGTTTTGTAACTCTTAGGAAATATTTTAATAAAAAACATCGGGTGGTTTGGGCATTGAATATGCATTGAACAAGCATTTTCAATCTAAGAAATGCGAGTAATTATGTCTCATGAACTGATGAAGGGTAATTATCTTCTTCACTAACAGAAACTATCTATTTATAATATTTCTAGCAAATTTAACAACTGAAACTGAAGACAAAAAGTTTGAGCAAGGGAAAAATAATTCTTTTAGACAGTCGTCGAACAATTATAAAAGTGTAAATTGGATTTAATTTCACTTTTCCAAAATTTATAACTTGTGCAATTCGATTTTTTTGTTATTCTTTTCATTCAGAGATAGACTACTGGATTTGAGGCTTACAATAAAGAAAAATGTAAAATAAAAAATAAGTTGTTGAACGCGTTAACAGTAATTCTTAGCGATTTCAAGCGTCACCACGTCGTCAGCTGAAATTGTCTAATGTATTCCTTCCAAAAAACTTGTCTGCCTGAAAGGTACGTTATATTTATAGAAATGTTCATCCATAGAGATGCCCATATCAGTGCAAAGCGTTTGAAAGCGAGGTCACAATTTATCAAGCAGCATATGAGTCAAGTATAACATGTAAGTAATAATCCCTGCTGTAGTCTCAAATAGCAAATTGAGGCAGGATGCCCTCGAATTGGCGATGCAAAAATGAGCTGGCGCTGTCGGGGCTAGAGAGGCGCTCTAAAATTGCCAGCATTCATCTTGAAGGGTTCAATCTCGAGCATTTCCATTGTAGCAAACTTTTCGAACGTTTCACAAACGATTAATTTAGAAAAAATCATCTAAGTACAATGTACATTCAGTGACACGATTCCAAAAATAAAAATGTCTCAAAACATGTAGAAAACACCTTCTTAGTGCATTGTACCAATAAGGTCTTACTAAAGAGAGGAAGAATCAAATACTAGCGTGTTCGACAAAATGACGAACACGCCACGTTTTTTACCCTCATGACAATATTGAAAATCTAACCGCAAGCTAACAAACATAAATGAAAACAAACACTCAGCCATGTGAATTGAGACTATCTGAGAGATCACCGTGTAGGAGGCATCAAATATACTATGTCAAATTAAAGCCAGTATGCTACTATTTTCTCCAATTAAAACATTTGCCGTTATTTTCAAAGCGAAATGTAACCTGAAATGAAAGTTGATCCCAACGGCAGTTACTATTGCCCAAAAATGAGCAAAAGTAACAATAGGCAATCCGCTTGGAGATTTAAAATAGCTGGATAGAAGCGAAATTTTCCTCCCCCGTCAAAAACGAAGCCTGGGTAATTCCACAATAGACCACCGCCAGCTTCCACAGGCCATCAAGAGTGCAACCATAGCGTCTTTCCCGCCCCTGATCGCGTGAGTGCGTCTCACTGACATGCCATCACACTCTTTATTAAAAAACTATCGTTAAATCACATAATGGGTAACTGGATATGATCACAGAGAGGGATTTAAAAGGGTGTCACCTCTACCTTCGCTGCTTCCATACCGGCTACCTGCGGTACAGTTAAACCACTGAACGTGTCCCTCTACTTGCAAGATCGATTTTTTTAACAGAGCTGGGCGTTCAATTTCTTTTGTGTGTGTGTGGAGAGAGGATTATTGTCACTTTATTTTTTTTTAATTGCATGCAATTTGTATAGTTGCTGTATATAATTTTTTGATGTGACTGTTGCCTGCATCGCACACCTGGCAGCCCTGACTCGGTCGCCAGCTGCACCGAGTTGCGCCATTGTTGCCAAATGTCACACAGAACTAAATCTTAACAAAAGCTGGCTAGTTCCAGTTCAGGTTTTACTTTCTTTGTTTGCTTTTGAATACCGTGGTAATTTTGAAACAGGAACGGCCATGGTAGCGTATTAAACAAGTAATTTCAAGTATAAAATTGCAGATAGAAGTCCTTCAAAAATTCCTTCATCGTTCTTCATTGCTGCCAAACCATCGTTCTCGTTTGACAGCAATTATTCCGCTCAAAGCCTCTGAAAACGCCTGTCAGGCTCGTGACACGTTCCCCTCTGGTGAACGTCGCTGTGACGCTATTGTGGCCTTCTTTTGTCACAAACCTAAACTGTGGGGCATTTTGCTACGACGCCGTATTACGAGAGAATATAACTTTATAGCTCGAAGAAATATTGATAATATATTATTATTTTCTCTTTCTGTACGCGGAAAACTTCCTTCTAGAGGTAGTTTAAGGCTGGTGAGGTGGGTGTCAAGTTCAAAATATTAAAAAGTGTACAAAACATTGAAAATAAGTGAACAAGAAATCTTATGAGCATCATTTTTATCCTTATTTAAAATAAAATGTTCGAACAAATTTTTCTCGATAATCACACATTCAACTTTCTATGAACATTCAACGCGGTTTAAATATAATTATAAATCTAAATGAGTAAGCTATGCGAAAACACCGTGGTATTGTCATGAATCAAAATCACGAGTCAATTACGAAAATGAGATTTTGGCCCTCGCAAAATCATGACCTTCCACGTTTATAATGCATTTTCATCGATACGCCAACGGAAACACTACAATTTCAGGGGAACGGAAACTAATTCATGAAAAATAACAAACATAAGTAGCTCATTGTGTGGGCCCTGCAATCAGAACCCCAGAGCTACGCGAAGGTGGACGCGGCTGAGAGTAAGATTGTCGATCTCATACAAGTCTTAGACGAGTCCTGTTCGCCTAATGAGTTCTGCCATGATATTAGGAGCAAAAATGCTGAAGTTCACAAACTACATTTTGCAAATTAACATGCATGTATACGTACATACATAATTCAATACAGATAAAAATATTGACATTATGAAGTAATTTACAGAGCATTTAGCTTCTCTGTGTTTTATAATGTATAACAATTTCCGGCAGAAGTTAACAGTTATTTTACCGTCAAAATGTAGCTCATACATATGCACTACTTTCGGTTTGGAAACCATCACGTTTAATTTAAAATTTTCGATAAATTTCTTATTTTAGCATGGCAGTTTGGCCCATTCAACTGGTCCCCACCTGCGCTCGCAACGCTGCTCACGATCAGAATTTACATTGCAACACATGCCCGAGAGCACGGAGCCCTCCGATCATCCCTTGCAACCATGGTACCCTAGCATGTTAAATAATAATAAAGGTGGAGCGCGTGACTGTCCAGGAATGTTCTTACAAATTTGGCACGTGCAAGCGGGCCAGGTTTACGAGGCAGGCAGCCTACCTCCTCTGTCGCCTCGACACTGCAGGTACTCTTATCGTCATATTCAATTTCAAATTCATAACGAACGAACGCACTTGGAAAATTACGTGACCAAATCACACATATGTCACAGAAAAAATGATCTCACTAGTCTCTGAAAATCAAATACATTATGTAAACATCGACCAGGTAACATTTTCGAAAACGTTCAACAGCGTCAGTACAATGAGCAACAGTTGACCCATAATTGTATTTCTCGCCGCCACAGCCCAGTTTTAAAAGCTGTGGATGACGCTTGTGAAACGATTCAGGACCCAAGCTCAAATTCAGGCTACTGGTGCCAATAGGTCCGATGATTCTGGTCCGGGGCTTAGCCTGGGCGTGTGTTTGCCATAGGCCACAGTAGCTAGGCCTACGAGAGGCAATGCAGCTGCATGGCAACCCAACGCCGGCTGTCCTCGAGGCCATGAAATGCCGCTCAAATCTCGTCAGCCCAGCAGGGCATTATGTATTTGAACTTTGTAGCTGGGCTGTGTGATCAGCTGCAAGCGGTGCGCTAAATAAATAATTTCCATTTCTTTTTTCAAAAGTTTTTATACACGCGGATGGGAAAATTGGCATAAATTTTCATCACTGTGTCGTTCAAAGAGTTACGTAATTCTCAGTGAACAAGTACTGGAGTGTAGGAGACCTTAGATGTATCAAACATTCCTACGGCTTCGGGCATACTTTGTGAAGCACAAGCTAATGAAGCTTTCAATAAAAGTAGTTTTTTCTCCTGTGATTGCCAGTCCATATTCTTTCTGCTCTTGATGTTATTCTGTTAAACATTGATACACTCGTTAGCATAACTGGTTTAATATTGCTGTATAAATACTTGAAGGAAATATAGGGGAAGTCTGATATACAAGAGTTTCAAATCGTTTTTAGTATACCGTTTAGTGAAATCTGCTCGCTATGAATGAGCTACTAATCACACCGCGAGATTGTTCTCATTTTACAGAAAATCTCATTGTGGTACTCCTGTTTCTTTTTTGTCCAGAAAAAACGACAAAAGTTATTATTTTTAACGATTATTCACTTATCAACTTCAAAAGTTTAAAAAAATTGTCACCTTCCACGCAACATTCAACGACAGAAATCCTGAGATAGAAATACACTCAGTACGCCACGCCTCTGCTCTTCTCTCCCCAAACCAATGCACATGAGCAGCAAAAACTGGACTAATTTCAGGCCCATTTTTCATTTCTTTCCCTGTCACAAAAAGGACGGATCGTCCCTGCTCGACTCAGTACCAGGCTCACAAAAGCTCTAAGAACGATGCTCTCTCTGTTACATCCAAAAAACTCAACAGTAACTCTATGCGCTTCAAAGACGGCGTTTGGAAAGCTCAAATTTGAACCATTTTGAGTCCGTTAAATTTGAAATAAAAGAGGCAAATATTTGCTTTGAGATTCACCCATTGTTCATTGACGTTACTTAACAATGTTCTTGATCGAATATTGTTCTTGTGTGTATCATGTTTCACGTTGCTTCAAGTTTATAATGCTAGAAGTTTCTCTTTATTTCTGTAATCTATGTTTAAGCATTTTAAATACACTGTACAATAATTAATGTTATTTTTCACATTCACTCATAAATAAGCACCATTTGAAATAATTTGTCGAGCAACTGAAAATTGAAAGACAAAACGAGATGTACGGAACAGACATGCGAGTTCGAAGAAGAAATAATTTTTTTATGATTGAAATGACAGTGTGGTAGCATACGAATTTAATTTAGATCGAATAAACATCATCATCATCATAAGTTCAAAAACAATATAAATATTACTGCAAATAAATTTGCAGTGTGTGCATCTTTTACACCCACTCAAATAAAGAGACTCAGTTTTGTCAGAGGCCGATTTCTAACGGTTTGGCGGGCACATTTAAACAATTTAAACAATTTATTTACCACAGGTGATACAGAGGTAGAATGATTCTTAAGGCTAG
>JACJUY010001510.1:92653-107323 GCA_014220935.1 Platorchestia sp. MABIK | reverse complement strand
GACAAGACATGTATGAGGCATGATGTGACTTGATGGTCTCACACGACTAGTATTTTGATAGGAAGTGAGGACAGAATTATTGGACAGAACATTGGACAGAATTATATTAATAAAACTTACTAAGCTAATTAACTAATAAAACTTACTAAGTTCATGTTATTTAGTAGCTTAATTGATTATGTAGTAACGAAATCTGTTATTTTTAAAATAAATTTTAAAAAATGTCATACATTAATAAATTGAGCGATATTGAAGATTATACGACCGAGTCAGTAACCACATCTATCATCGAGTCCGAAACTTCGGCGAGCTTAAGTGAAAGAATTTCTCTTTCTATGAGTAGATGAATGAAAATTTACGAATCAGAAGCCACCGTATTGCTCTTATGAAAAACTTAGGGTTGCTCCGATTCTGTTCACCAATAGTAACTTCATGGATTTCCCTTCCATTTTTGAATCGGAGACCCTCCATCCTGTCGGGGCGACCGTTTTCATCTTCGAAACCTAAGTTGCGATACCTTCTAATACATAAGCTCAGGAAGCTTCAAATTGAAAATGGTATCTTTGAGGAGAAGTTCTTATCTCAAGAGTCAAGTTTTCAAGTTGCGAATCTCGGGTATCTTTGTGAAATAATCAGGGGAGTGTCTGTTTTCGATCAATTTTTATCATTTCAAAATTATGGCGCAGAGGCTTAGAAGCTATTTTCTCGTAGACTCACAAGTAGAAGTATTCTTGAGTTATTGAAAAATTACGCAAACTTTCATTGGTATTAATACATTAGTGCTTCCTGAGTTCTTTAGTGATTCTTCCTGCCATACGGTTTGAATTTTATCAAGCCCCAACTACTTACCAAAATTAAGCTACTGTTTTCTTCTTCATTAGAGTAACTGATTGGCCTTATCAAAAAAGCTGTCCAGTGACCTAAGCATTTCCATAGATGCTGAAGCCTAGGCCCCTCCAAAACGTCAGTGACGTGCCATAGGTTCTCTGGTCGACGACAACTCGATGACAATGTACCGCGAAAAGCGGGCAGTCTAGGCCTAGGCCTCGATTTCGGAGACAAGCTTCAGAAATGTTGAACACTGGAGCTAATCCTCACCAAAGCTAATGAGAAGACCAGCGATTATCATGCTCTGCTTCAGCGCCATTGCCGCGCTTCCATGCTTCGTACTTGCCTCTCAAGCACAGCTCCTCAGCTACTGGAGGATCACGACTCTAGCCAGAAATGTGGAAGAAACGGACACTGTGAGGTAATTTTAGTAGTTTCAAAAGCGATTTTTATGTTTGTTCCTCAACTTGGTCTAACAGTGTTATTTGTAGTGAGGAAACCATACCAAGAAAGCTTTTAAAGCTAATAATTCATTGTTATTGTTACCATGGCAGAGTACGCATACCGAGCTGTTCCTTATTTTAGCGCAAGAATTTCCTCTAAGAATGGGAACCTTAATTCGCTCCGATTTATTTCCAAGCTTATATCGTCCAACTAATGTTCATTCCATATCCCTCCATACTTTTAATACGGAGTTCACGAATTGTGATGTACGAGGCGGTATTTCCCATAACACTCTCAGATTCTACTCTTAGGTCAAGACATAGCTCAACTTCATTGTAAAATTGTACTTGTTAGACGCTCTTTCGTTAATTTATTGACATGGATCCTGGCACAAAATGTAGCGCAAATTCTAAAAACAATTAAAGTAATTCATAAACATGTTTACAAATTCCTATGGTTTGAAAACGCATTACGCAAGACGCGAAAGAATGGTATGAAGTTCTTTATATCCTGTTATACGTCACTGAAATGATTAATTCTGTGCGACGCAGTATTGCATAATGTTCTCGAATCACAAACATTCTCGGACGCATCAAAAGCTCATTGATAATTCAGAATGATTAACTTTTGATGACACTGACCATCCCGGCTTTGTCTCACTGGTTGAATCTCTTTCTTAATATTTATCTAGACGAAAACGTTTCATATTCAAACGAATTTCTTCGTCGCTGCCGGTTGTAAATTACACTAAGATATTTTCGTCTCCTGTAGAATGGCTAAGAAAGGCTCAGAATCGACAATCAAATACGTCTGTACCAAGCTTATGATTGTGACGTTTTGCACAAGTGTAGTCGTTGAAGACTGAAAAGAACATCGAATGAAAACGTATATACTGGTTTTAACGGTGCCAGAGGTTAATTCGTGACCAAATCACAAAGAAAAGTTTAAATCGTCAGTGGCAACAGAAGACAAGTCACGGTAACGTTAGCCTAGCTAGTCATACAATGCTACTATAAGGCTTGAAGATCGTATAAACGAACATTTCTACATTTTCGTGATTTATTTACACCATGATATATACATTCATGTACCTCACTCTTCATAAATATTTATGAAATAAGCAGAATCGATGCACGTAGAGGAATGTTCGACGCGTATAGAAAGTGAAAATAATTACTGTGTAGCTCCTTCAAATTCGTGAGTCGTCGGAACGTGGGAACGCAAGTACGTTTGAGATGTCAAGTGTACGCTCCAGGGCTTTGTATCCGGGCCTCAGCCAGATCATAACAAAAGCTCATCTCGATCGACTAAAGATTTCTCGGCCTAGATAATACTCTAGTGAAACTCTGCGCTGAACCTCATCGGTAACAAAGTGCGTTATTTGTAGCATGAAAATACATGCTATCAATTTATATTATTCTTATCAACTACTTTTTTTCGCATATTCTTTCTACCATTTTAGTTTAAAAAATTCAGTTCACTGATAAACGACGAGCATAATTTTTAAATTAAATTTAAGTACTTGCTTTGAGATTGCTATACATGAGAGTTCTAATCAACGCTTCCTCTCTACCAAAAACGAGATACACCTGGTTTAATTCAGTCTAAAACTCCACCGATCAAAAAAAGTTATTTCGCATATTCCAAGGTAAGCATCAAGGAAGTTTGAGGCATTCAATTATTTCTGGTATAATATAGAGAGTATTCAGTATTTGTGCTGGATGAGTGTGGAAATGCAATAAGATACTTTCCCTACATTGTTTACTCAGGTAAGGCCGTCGACGGGTACCCGTACGAACTACGGCCCAGATTTCGTTAATCCCTAGGGAAGGATACTGGCGAGTACAGGGATTCCGAACTGGTTTCTCACGGGTCTTTCCGATAATTGGAAAACGACTTAATCCAACTTTGGTACAACTTCCTCTCTCATGAGAAAGCACAACGCCCTTCTGTTCCGGAACCTGAATTGAAAGGCTCGGTAAACCAAATCATGCGAAACAATCAACGTTCACTGTATTCGAGTGAAGTCGTAGATTGCCAGGAAGATTCGTGGCCCTGGTTCAACAAAATCCATAGTTGGTCAGGTCAGTCTTCAGTTCTTATCTTCTTGCTAAGAGAATTAGTTTCTCGAAGCGCATATGACATTTCCCAATATTTTTCCTGAAGATCACAAAATACACTAAGTTATATCAATATATCAAAATGTTCAATAGAACCAAAGTGTAATTATGAAATTAAAACAAATGAAAACATTATTGATAATGTCGTTTTTCGGTATATTTAATTTTTTTCATTTGAGTTTAATAAACTTTACGGCATGCTCCTACGGTAGGTAGACTGAGGAGTAAGATCACAGCAGACTTGCGCCGGTAGACAGCTTATTGTGCCCTGAATGACCTTTTCAGCATTCTTCAAAAGAATCGTTGATGATGACTATCTATTTGACGGAACTTTACACCAAACGATGAAAATGACACTCTAAACTCTTTCGGGGTTCGGGTCACAACAGTTTAAGTCCTCATACTCTGTCAATTCTAAATTTTCGCAATGTTCCATTCAGTTACGGGAACCGAAGTTTGAGTGACATTAAGGGGAAATAATCGCAAATTTTGCATGGTCGACTTAGATGGATGACAGCATCGTTTAACAATTGAGGGTCGTAAATTCAGATGTCTTCTAGTGATTTACTATCCACTCTGTGAAGTTACTAGACGCTGCAAAGGACATTTATTGATTTATTGTGAATGATGAATTTTAATTTCAATGCCAACTGCTTTCTCGTACCGCTGCATCTCTCTTCCATTCCACAGAACTAGAAAAGCCAGAATATAACCTCCAACTCAGGATAAAATAAATACCCAAAGTGCCCAATTTCCCAAATTGTGAGATATAGACGAATGATCTGGGCCAAATTTGAAAATAACAATGCCAATAGCTCGGTCTGACGCCAATATTTGATTCTATATAATTCATTAGATGGAAAAATGAAGAATTCGTAATTAAAGTACAAAATACCGAGAGAATGAGTAGAAGCAGAAAAAATATCCGTTTATGGTATTGATCCACGAAAATTAAGACCAACATGACAGAAACCTGAAATATTTTAATGGCCCTAGAACTACTGAATTTTGATTAAATTTGAATAATATTGCTCATATTTTTGCCTCGTTCGATACATATTTCGATTTTGTATATTATTTTTCCGGCATTACGAGTCCTCGACTTCACTATATGGTACATCGTTCGTCAAACCCAGGTCAATTGCGTCGTTTGATGCAAGTTATGCAAGTTTGATGCAAGTTTGATGCAAGTTGAGGTCAATTGCAAGTTATTGAACACTCAACTTGAAGGCTTATTCATATATTCTCTAAATTGTGATTATTCACTCGATAAACTGCGTAGAATCATACAAAACTTCATTAGCTGTTCTTTCAGTTTAATGAAGCATCAATGAGACGTCATCTCGCTCAAAAGTAGTTCTACAGATTAGCAAGCGATCTAAGCTTTCTCAGAACTTTTGTCGTGCACGTTGCCTCGGGGGTTTGACCGTCAGAGGGTATGTGAGAGACCCTGAAAAAGCAGTTTTCAGTTGCCGCACTCGAATTCCCATCTCTAAGATACCGAGCATCAAAATTGCATTTTATCGATTTGTTGGCTGCAGAAATTACGTTTTTAAATTTATAATGAAACTACTGGTCTTTATGTTCAGAAATTGTTTACATTCGTGAAAACAAAGCTCCGTCTCGACAATATTACACAGGTCACTGTTCAAAACAATATATCAGCTACGAATGTTTTAGATTATCTGAAAAGTTATCGACATGGCCTGTCTCTACGTGCATACGATAATTTTAAGCGTGGAATTCATACCCACTTACTTAATTTACTGATAATTGAAAAATTTCCTTTCTTAAATGCGCAATATTTTACGGCAACACTTATTATGAATTCTTAACCTACAAGTTTATGTTTTGATGTATTTTTAAACTCAGGTTTCATAAATGAGACCCAATTCTGGCACATATTCCACACATTGGGTCGTTTATTCCTCAATAGTAATTTTTATTAGACAGGATTCTCACTAACACCCGAATTGGCTTATTTTCCGAAGTATTATCGTCGGTAAATTCAAGCTTCCTGACTAATTCTCGACTAATTCATGAGACGCGCTCCTATACCACGTGTGATATGCCATTCGGAGTTTTTTACTCGATTCTTTGATGGAAATTCGCATATCATGTTTCCTTTCCCGTTCCGATTTAAAAGGCGAGACCTCTTTTTCCAACTGCAGCTTCCGATCTATGACATCAGAGCTCATTCCAGCGCAATTCCTTGTGAAGAATTTATTGTTAGAAACAATTGGTATCAGGTTTCATCGGAATGTCAGACAACCGTCACATAGATTGATTAGTTTCGGTTGCAATCCTGAATTGTTCTTACAAGGGTATAAAGTATGATGTAGACATGGAGGGGGAAGGTATTTTTATTATATCGGACATGATTGGAATGCGTGTTAAAAACGGATGGATGGAGTCAGGTATTATACGAAGCCGTAAAGTGACGTTTACAAAGTTTCATAAGGCAAACAAGACATACATAATATTGCAGCTCAAGCTTTAAAATTTCCTATATATAGATCACCAGCAAAATCTAAATATGTTACCCTATATATGACTTTTATGGTATTAAAACCCACTTAAATTGAGTTTGACTTAGTTAAACTTGACTGCTCGAGCGAGTATTTTGTAAGCCAAAAAACGGTTACCCGGATTGTGGACTCTGAAAAATTGGAAGCTATGTTTATCACATAAATTTTGTTTGTTAAAGCTATGTTTTTTCTTCCTAACGCCTAATGTGTAGTACAGAACTCAGCAATGCCCACAATTTTGATTCTGAGCAATGTTAGTAGCACGCTGAATCATTTTTCCAAATGTATCGTGGGTCAAGGATAGTTCCCATAGCTTGAGAATGTATTTCGTTATTACGTAAAAAATTAAATTAAGCACTTCAATGGACAGTTCAAACAAGCGGTTATTAAGTCACGTCGTGTGTTTTACAAGCTTTCAATGCTCAAAAATTTTTAAATCTAGATCTGATCACGATATTAGTTACATTTTTCAGTATAATGCTCGTTTCTGATCAGGAAACAACATTGTATTTCTCAGGCTTCGGTCTCTCTAGGTATTACCTCTGTGGTATTACGAAACGCTAGCTAGTTCACTTTCGCTGACGTTTGGAGAAGTAAATTTACATGAGAAAATAAATCGTTTACGACGAACCTGTCCTGCTTGTTGATATTTTCATGAAATTTTCAATCATTGCATTTCTAAAACAATACACCTTTGCAAAAATTAATTATTTCCTATGTTTACTACTAAACATGAATTAACGATCGTTATCAGCAACAAGCACACATATAGCGTACCAATACTTCCGGGACACTAACTCGATTTGCTGCTGATGCCACTCAGCGCACGTGTTTCATGGGCATTTCACACACCCGTAGAGGGATGGATTTTCAGAGGGTTTCGGAAAGTCAGCGCTCTGTTGTAAGTACAGTCGACCCTCAACACGCGGATAAAAATGAGTTTCAGTTATTCACAACTTAAATCATGTATGGAATTGGTTCAATAAATGAGACTTATTTTTAACCATACGAGTTGAAGTTTGCGTAAGATAATGTATAACTCCTGGATCGATTGCAATTGGGTAACATTTAGGGGCATGAACATAATGCGTCCACTCATCAACAGTGACTATTCTTCTGAATTACTCCATAGCGCTTTAAAGATAACGCGCCACATTCATCAAAAACTGACCCAGGGCAGTGAAGCAAGTTTCAGAATTGACGTATATTTTATTCTACCGTTCTTAATTTCCAATATGATTCAGCCATCAATATTTTTACCTGCTTTTATTCTATCGATTAGCGTACGCTATTTTCTTCGCTTCACAGCGAGATGGAGGTAACTGAAAGTAATCTGGTTTATCGACAAATTGATTGAATAACTAAATATACCAATGATTGGTGGAGACCCTACTCCAAAGCAAGACCACATCAAAATCCTTTACATAACGTTCGTCTACGACGAGCACCGAGTGGAAATCGTTTAATCTTCTCTGCGGATTACTACAGCAGTGTCGATGCGAACAACGATTCATTTACCACTTCAACATCGACTACCGATCGCCAGTTCTGCACCGATCACTTGCTTTTCAGAGAGACGGAGACATTCTTTGTTCGCGATTGCATCTAACTTTGTTCACGATTGTATTGACCCAGGTCGACTTGGTCGCTCAATCCGTCTTGAGAAAATATGATTTTTTCCTCAGGAGCTCACTCGCAAACAGTGCGTCAAAATTAAATTATTCTTATTTCTTGATGGTTCTTCACATTTTGTACATTACGTTATAGAAATGATGAGTCAGCGCGCTCGAATACCGTCATGCAATCAATAATTAACGTAAACGGCAGGGAAACGAATCTGGCTGTCAATCACAACTGCATTTACTTTAGAAGTCTAACTCAAATTATATGCAAAATGTATCCATGAAATCAACTGAATTTAAACATGTTAAATTTCGTCACCTTTATTTATCAAACACATAATAAATTGCCGCCAAATTCCTCCAAATTATCAAATTCCTCGACCCAGCTACTTCCGCAAGCCTGATTCCGGTGACCGAGCAATTTGGCAGACCTCTGCTAATGAAGTCGGGATGTGCATGCATCCTTCAGGCATGGTTGTACATACGACTTCAGCAGATTTCATCACTTTGCAGTTTTTTGATTTTGTATGCCAATTTTTCTTCAATCCTTTTGTAATTCACCTGGCAAAATTACGCTGTAATTCTATAGGTACTGTACGCACACAATCTACAAATTCAGTTTTTACCGAAAAAATTTCATTTTTTTTATAACTACTGGAATATTTTCAGATTTACTTCAAAATTCAGTGATTTGTCTTATGCATAAGAACTGCAGTAAACGCGTTTAGGAAATTTAAAATTCAATTTATACAAGTACTGTCATAATTTTCTTTTATAATATTAATTAAAATCAATACTAAATTAAAATTGCGTTGGAATAAGAATTATTATTATTAATTTTATTAGAATTACTGTTATGGTTATTTTTATTGTAGTCTTTATGAATAGTAATATAGTTATATTCACTATAGTATTTATTTTCTTTATCATTTAACCTTTATTTTTATTATCATTATTATTTAATGTTGGTAAAAGTAGGTAAAGAACATCCGACTCCATATCTTACAGAGGAATGATATTGACGCGTGAATGAAATTCTTTTCGGTGAGTAACAAAAGCTTTATAATCTTCCGGCATTGAAGAGCTATATGGTATCTGTCACAGTGGTAGAGCAACAGCCATGCCCAAAATTTGATAGCGCCTAGGGGCGCAAGAAAAAAAGAAGCGGAAGTCGGTTTCCAGTGAGACTGTTATATAAACGAGCCCTGGAGTGCATCGCTCATTCTCGGTGTGGCAGCTGTGCGAATAGGTAGTGCGACGAAGTGTGAAGCTCAAATGTAATTTATTAATCTCGTCGAAAACCGTGGGCCGCTCAGTGCTTCTATAAATTCGTTTCCAGAAACTTACCCAAATCTGAAATTTATCTAGCTCCTTCAGTAATATATTCGCGTTCAACATGTTTTGTTTTACGCTTTCTCACAACTGAAGAAATGAGTTACCATTAATAAATTGTGCTATCGCTCAAAATTCTTAGTTTTTCATTTATTGTACTTTTTTACTATTGTAATGCTTGATACTTTTAAATACAACGTAAACGATACCGAACTTGAAGAAGTTCGGTAAGTGAATTTACGATTACTTGTGAATAATGTGAGCACACTCATCACTGGTTCCAGTACTAGTCACTTGTTACGTGCAAAATTTTTAGTTAGTTACCTTATTGAAATGTCGCCTCATCGTTTGTCTGAATCTGCATTTTCAAGACGAAAATTTATTATGTTTTTGCACCAAAAATGTAAGCTTTCGGTTAAGTTCATCAGCGTCCATCGAGGTATACTCAAACGTTCGCGCACCGTTAGCAAGTTTAGTCTACGGTCTTGTCGTGATGCACGTAACCTAACTTTAACATATCGCTACCCCTTTAGTGCGCGGGAAACCACTGCGCTGTGAGGATGCGATAGCGTTGCGCTGTTAGTGCGCAGTTGTTTTCATAACACGATGAAGCTGCGCTACCATGTGTCGTCCTACGAATGAAAGTGAGTATCGACGTCAACGTTTGGTGTAGCATGGTTTGAATTGTTTTGATACGATGTTTGGAGTGTCAAGTACATTTATATCCTCTAGTTTTAATTGCTTATTTTATGTATCAGCTTCTCGATAAGAGTCCGTAATGCGGGTTGCATTTAAAGGGACTCGTATTTTAAAATTTTGAAGTTGGAAGGTATTCTGCGTTAAAGCTTAGTAGTCCTGCATGTGCTTGATTCAAGCTGTGTTCATGTGGACTCTGTTATTCTTTGGCAGCTGTCACACTGAGACCAAATGGTAACGTTTCGTCATAATCATAAACAGTCAGCGGCACTGACTGTACTGTCTCTCCAGCGCCACTAAAGTAAGATTTCAGCCTTAGTTTCACCAAACTGGTCCCAAACTAAGGCTGAAATGTGACTTTACTGGTGCTGGACAGACTGAGCAGTGCCACTCACTGTTGACTATCTTGACGAAACTTCACCATTTGATCTGCGTGTGACGGCGGCCTTAATGTTGAAAGATAATGTGCGTTGTGGTATAAATAGGAAAACAAAATTGTGATCGGAAGAGTTCATGCAGAGTTTAGGGAGTGTAACTCGTATAATAAATATGTTGCACTTCGAAGTGGAGACTTGTTTGTGTAAACTCTTAACGAAAGACTTTGATGTCGATTTCTGTGCAGAATTAGTGTAACTGCACGAATGACTAGATTCTTTGCTATCGTGAACTTATCGTAATTTGATCACTTTCAGCATGCTTGACCAGTTGTCAAACGAGTTTTATAACGTAAAATATATTCCAAACGTTACAGTTTAATTAATTTCACTATTCAACAATTGAACTGCACTGCGACGAGTCACCGGTGGTCATAGTTTTCATTATGCTGCTGACCGGCCAGTGCTCTCGAACTGAGCTTCATAAATGCTTCTTAAACCTAGATGACTACACGATCCAGCTATTGTTTGCTCATTACAATTGCCTCTTAATTACGAGTTGAGAGTTTTTCTAAAATTTACCTGCCGCATTCATGGTATAAAACCGTTTGACTACTCCTTGAAGCAATCCTGTAAATTGCGTGAGTTGTTGATTTTCTTGAGCCTGTTGTGTATTGCTACAAAGCTAGCGACTTGCGCTTTACCGTAAACTACGTGTGTACCCCTTACTTCTACCACTCTCATACCTCCCCCTCCTCCGTCGTTCTATTGTACGCTCTCCCGCCTCTTTGGCCCGCCGGTAGTGACGTCATACCCAGCCAGCTTCCTTTGCTCACGCCTGATGTGCAGTGTGTTTGCTGCTGGTCAGTCGGCGATGTGCACTGGCAGGGTAAGGTTGTGCTTGGTTCCCGGTCTTGCGTCCTCGCGTGGAGCTGTGTGCTTAGTCGACCACGTGGTGTTGCGTCAGTTGTGTGAGTAACCCTAAATATTTTTATTCTAACTTTCTGGGCACTTCCCTCTGCTACCTTAGATGTGAAAAACATTGCAGATACCGGCCCAGTAACTCGGGATAGTAGCTAATGAGAATTACTTTCAACTTTGTTATGTTGGCTGTCCTTGGTCTTCAGCGGTCCTAATGCAATCAAACTTTTCTCTAGTAAGTGGAATCATTTTTCAGTACATAATATCGAACGCCGAAGCCTAGTTCGTGATAGTTGGTAACATTAGTTACTTTGATTTAATATAAAACTTGAAACTTTCGATTTAGTTACTCATGATAAATCTAGTCGATATTAAAGTGACTTCAAGTACTACCTTCAATTTTGGAGAGTTACGCTCCCTCCTCGAGTTTCCTAATTTGTTACTGTGAGCCATCCCTACTATTCCAGCTTGGTGTGACTCGTTGCCTAATCCTGATCAAGTTTTACTTGCACATTTTGCTAAGCTTCAAGCTTGGGCTCGTAAACTGAAGCCAGCACCATAGACTTGTTCACTTCGTCTCTCGTGAAAGCTTGTTAGCTGTACAATCGTTCATTTATTGAAATATTTGAGATCAGACTTGTACGAATCAGAGGCACTGAGATTCCTAAAACAAATATGGCTCATTACCCATGAAAAGAATTCCACGCGCGACAGCTCCTCAATATCTTGCGGTTTGTCATTTAGTTAGGGTGTAGTTGCCCTTCAATTAAACGTTCATTATTTTTTTACGTTGAATCTAGAGTTCAACTTATATTAGATTTAAACGTCATAAATTTTCAACACTTCCCTTTAAGGAACGGGACTTGATTCTTTGATGTTGACTTCGTTACGTGTTACGTTGAAATAGTGCTTTTTTTTTCAGTACGATCAAGAATATATATTACAGAGGGTACTTGAAACGTGTTGAACGAAGAGATGACGCAGGAAAAAATTTATGATCGTCCTCTCGTGCGCTGATTATTGCCGGTTCTTATCGATCTCTCCACTGGCGCGTGTTCACCACTTCCTGTGAACCACCTGCTCGTCGGGACCAAAAGCTGTAGGTTTGTAGTTTAGTTAATAGCGGCTAACCTCTTTTTCCGCGAGCGTCGGTCATTTATTTTAGCGAAAAGTCAATGTCCCAATGAAATCCTGGTTAGTGGATTTTTGCTGAAAATATGTCGTTATGCTGGTAGAATGCTATTTACGTTTTTCAATTTGGTTCATTCAGCAGTGGAGGAAGTAACTAAGTGATTTCTGGAAATGACTTTCATTTAAAAATCATTGCTAACACCACCAGTGTTCACGTTCAGCACATTTTCTTCACTTGAATTTCAGTTCTTACAACGTGTTGTCCTGCCTCCAATTAGGCTTAGGCCCTTACTGGCACGCCGCTGGGCTTGTGGTGGACACTTCCTTTGTTTCAAGAATTCGAGCCCAATGGTCGTTGTAGGTTTCAGTTTCATGCCACGGCTAGTATTTCTTCTAGGTCCGATGCACGAATACTCGGGGCCTGAAATCTCTGAACTTCAAAGTGCATGTATAGACTCTGCATTATACGAGCTTCATATAGTGGAAGCAAGGTAATATCAATTTAGATAGATGCGAGTAAATCAGGGACTAGGTTGAAGATTGCAGTATGCTTAGAATTTATCAGCATAGACGGCAAAAAATTGATGCACAGTACACTAATGTGCGTAATCTCTAGCTACGCTTGCTATGAATATCGTTAGAAGTCCGGATGCTAGAGCTGGTGCTGTTTTAAAATTAAAATAGCCGAGACTGCTCTGCTATTAAAGCAAAGGTTTGCATTTGAATTGAGTAAATAGTTCCCAAATTCTAACAATAAATTTTTAAAACTTTGTTTCTCGAACCGTTGGGAAAACTGCTATAATTTCGCAAGTACAAAACCTTGAAGAGAAAGAAACTTGCAAAAAATCGGACATTACCCTTAAATATAAGAAAATGAGCTTGGTTGCCCCCCTTTATTGTATAAGCGTTAGAAACTGATTGGCGTCCGTCTGATGCAGTGCCTGGTCGAGCCTTTGTGTAACTCTAGCTGATCCCGCCTCCCTCTCTCGCTAACTGGTACCTCCTTCCTCAAGCTCTAAAACTAGCTTCGCATTTGCGAAGTATATTGGAAAATGAAGCTTTTGCTTATTCCAGATTTTTTTATTGCACGCAAGTGCGTGTGATCTAAAACTGGTATGTGAACCTGAACAGACATTTTGAAGTGTTGTATCAATGAAGCCATTGTTCATCTCAGCGTAGCTTATCTACAAAAATATTGTCCTTAGATTACAAAGTAAACAGATAAGGCAGTGTCGCTATTGTAGACCAGCAGCATTTTAGTGTTCTCCGTGGTGTGGTGGTGACGAAGATTTTTGACGAGTGGTCCACTGCTTTAGTTTTCAGTGGAGATAGTTCTATTTAGTGTACCTCTCTTGAATAAGGGCAATTAACGTTTTGGTTAGAACTTCGGTAAATAGGAATTCCTTCTGTGGCTAACCAGTCGTCCTCTGACTCAGGATAGGTTTTTGTCCTCTTTCCGGTCTGCTAGTGCGGCGCCCAGCGAGTGGTTCGGTCTCGATCTCAGGTTCGTGCACCTTCCTGCTACATAACTTCTAATGTTGCTTTGTCTGCCTAGTAGCAGTTTCTAATATCACAAAACCGTAACTAGCTAATTTCTGGAAGCATGAACTCTCATTCGTGAATTTCATTTTTAGTGGCAACATGCGAAGTCTTAATGAATGATAAAGTATTCGTATATTTGTGAATGCCTCGTCAGAGTTTATTGCTTTGATGTCTCTATATTTTCATCCTTTGAAAATTAAATGGCATTGAGAAGTGAAAGAAATTGAAAAATTGTATACCGAAATGTGGAACTACGTAACCGGTTTTATAGCACGCGCTCAGTTTGTCTGAAAATCCTACAATGTCGTCCGAACAAATGCCTGTACCTCGACTCGAGTTTCACGTCTTCGTGACAGCGGTGCTAAGTGTGAAATGATATAAGTGAAACGCTTCAAAAATTTTATCACTCCTAGCTCGTAAACCTGAATTTCTAACGATTAAACTCCACGTTAATTTTGTACTCGTTTGTTACCCAACATTGCAGACTCGGTTGCGTGTGTCAAAAGGATTCTTACTCGTTAGAAGAAAGTTAGAACTGTGATTGGGCGTTGTGAGCAACGATGAAAAAAAATAAGTATGCTCCTTTTTCTCGTGCCCAAACTACTGTATAACACAGGCGGTATAGTATTGATGACTATCATTAGGTTAAAAGCAAGTGATGGTTTACTGTAGTAAAATGATGACCCGTTCTTTGCAGCGTAGACATTGCTAAACTGGGCGGGTGAAATTAAAGAGGCGCCAGCAGAAATGCTGACGCAGCTCACTTGCTTATAAACTGCGCCGTGGTTAATCCTAAGATTACTCCAGTGTGTCAACACTGCGTACAGTTCCTCAAAAGAAAGGGTAGTCTAAATTTCGCGTGTACCACAACGGGGATGTAAGAGGATTGGAACTAGTTTTAATTTTAGAACTCGGCAATTGTTCGTGCTGCTTGCATTTAGATAACTTACGCACAAGATTAGAAATATGAAACATTTCTTGGGTCATAGTGCCTCGATTGCATTAAATTTTAAGTTTTGAAAATTCCTACTTACGCGTTGGATTATAAAACCGTATAAAGTTGATTCAATAAGTTACGCCGTATTAGTTTTGTTTCGTGCATTCCTTCGGTATAAAACTTTTTAAATGAAAA
>JACJUY010001510.1:69926-92621 GCA_014220935.1 Platorchestia sp. MABIK | reverse complement strand
GTAAGATGCAGTATGGTTAGACCCTCCTGTTGAATGGTTCATAATTTTGTTGAAATAATGTTGATACTTCTTACCTCTTCCTAGTGCCTTTAACCTCTCATAGTTTCATGACCTCAATTTAAACCTCCATTTCCGTGCAGAAGGTGGGGAGTGGTACCGTGTGTATACATTTTCAGTTCTCTAAATTCCGTCCTTAAGAGCGCCTTCCTCTTTTTCTCAACACCTTTGTGGTGAAGGACACACAAGTTGTGGTTAGAGAGATTCCCACTAACGCACAATCTGAAGTTTCGTGCCACTGCGTGGGCTGTTAAGACACGTCTTCAGTGTCTCGCTCGGTAATTTTTTTTTTGCAATGGAGGATAGTAACTAAGTTCCCTCGTTCTTGACAGCGCTTCCCGATATGAATATTGGGACAGCCACTTAACAAAATTATTAGAAACTTGTTCTAGTTGTTTGTAATGAGGTAAAGATATTTACTAACTTTTTCGAATCGGTTTTTGACGGATATCAGAAAACGTACCTCCTCTTAGCTCTCATGCTAAACTCGGGCTAGTAGTTAGTGGATTGAATCACGAATTTTTAACTCTGAATTTAGAACCATAATTTCCTTTTAAAACATTTTGTTGTTGCATGCCTCTCGAAATACCATTTGAAGTTCTGCAATGGTTGTTGAGCAGCCGTAGCCATGAAGTGTCGCAGGTCCAGGTGCTCCAGCTGAGGAGCGCAGCTGCTGAGCGGCCTCTCGCCGGCAGCTGGCGGGGTTCCGTCCCCTCAGGCTGCGCTGCCCTACCCTTTGTGCAGCATCTGCGGTTCCTCTCCAACTCGCCCAGAATGCTACAATTTACTTTCGTAACCGTCAAATTTTCTTGGATATCTAGGTCTGAACTGCTCCTAAAACTGTAACGTGAACGCGGTGTAGAAAATGAAGGTATTAGGCGTGTTCTGCAAAACTGCTAACTTAATTCGTAGCATGACGTAAAATCTGTTCTTAGTAGAGCGGCTAGACCGAATGAACTTTAATTGAAACCTAGTATGTGTTGAGTTTGTTGTGAACTCCTGGCGTCTTGCGATCTCGGGACACACGCTGCGCGGGAAACGGCGCTTGGCGGAGGTACGAGAACTAACGTTTCCTCACGACTCGCGTCATCTACAGCAAAGTTAGGTGAACGCAGATCTTTCTAGTGGAATGAAATTTGAATTTATGCCAAGTGAATGGCTGGTCAGCATTAGTTAAGATTCTTGAAGCAAGCACTGAATTTTGAATGAAATGTGAACAGCTAAGAACTGTTCGGTATTGGCTCTACGATCCCAGAAAACCGTCAAGATTTGATTGTCACGTTTTACCAGTGCTGGCGAGAGAATAAAACTGCAATGAATCCGGTTCAATTTGAATAGTATTAACGTTTATTTTTTTGCAGGTACTTGTGGACGTGGACGAACGCAGCTGCGTAGGACACCAGCTGCTTTTCAGACAAGAATTCTGTGAACTGGGATTCATCTGTCAGACTCTGTTAGAAGCATAGTTGTGATTCTCAACGCTCAGGAGCTTTGCTGTCTGTGCAAAGGCTGTGGTCAGTGCAAAATTTATACAGATATTGCACTCTCCCCGGCCGTTGGACGGATAGCCCTGTCGCCAAAGGAGAAAGTTTCGACGTTCAAAGGAACTAAATTTGCGCCCAAATTCAGACGTGGAATGACGGCCGGTATGGGAACAACTCGCTATTATAAGTGACGAATTGCACTCGTCCCGGCCTTCATTCTCGTTTCATGAACTACTTGGAAACTGGTCAATACGTCGGAGCCAACTCGATAGCGCATCTCCTTGTTAACACGTTCCCCGCGTTTCTGAGCTGTTGGCGGTTGGTTTGGTTAGGTTTTAAGTGGCAGAATAGGGAAATGGATTTTCTGGTTTGAATAAATTTCAAATTCTCGGGATGCAGATGAAAAGTAAAATTGCACAACATTTCCTCTTGTATGATTTTTTATAAAAAAATTATGCGAAACTAATAAGATGTCGCACATTCGGGCACGTAAATGGGCAATTTACCTGTTTGTACAAATGTGGCGCCGGGAACGTATTACGGATGTATAAAATGAACTCCAACTGTGACCTCTGAATATATTCCCAGTGTAACATGACCTCGTTCGTGAGTCATATTCAGATGCGAACACCGTACTTGAGAAACGTGAAAATAATCTTTGTGGCAGATCAAACCAGAAGTGTCAACGAATGTTACCGGATTTCGAGGCATCGCGTAAGTTTCATTTAAGTCGGTCGTGATGAGGGCAAATTTGATTCACAGCAAAATTGCACTTGTCCCGGCCTGCTTACGTGTAACAATATCGACAATGGATTTTTCAATGAATGATAGAATTAATCAGTGATTTTGTACGTTCTCAGGCACGCGCCCTTCTTCGTGGAGAATCTGTGAAATATTTCATTCCGACGGGGAAACTAATGCTCGGTTGACCGGTCGTGATGAGAGCAACTTTGGCATCCAAAACAAATTGCACTTGTCCCGGCCTGCCGAACTGTTGCACTATAACGCCTTTGGTAGCCGTTACTCTAACGGCGCAGTTTGTTAAAGACTTGTGTAAATTCCAACTTCGGACGGACCTGTCGGTGAAGCAAACTTCATAGTGTTCTCATTGAAATATTTTTGTATTTTGAACTGCTCGGATAAGAGTACTAGAGGTGTGAAACGCCCTTCGAGCAGTTCTTGGCTTTCTCGTGATGGCTGTCAGATGCCTTAATGAAGCGATTCACTCTCATTTGGAGAGGCCTTTCAACGGTAAGTAATCTCCTACAATAGGATCACTCGAGTTACCCGAAGGTTCTTCATTTGCAATTCATCCTTTTACTTCGGTCTCATGGCACATTCATGGGGACATTAATTTTGCATTTTACTTACTCGGACGAAACAAGCGCTGCTAATGGAATACGGAGTAAATTCTAGGTGCTGAACAACTTCAAAAACTAAACTAATAACGATTAGAGTTCTACTGCCGTTAACTCGCTTATAATGCATATACTGCAGGTAAGGTTGAATCTATAGTCTCAGTCTGATATAACGGGCTAATTAGGTAGAGCAGTAGTTACTTAAGCTATAGATTTGCCTCCGGAAGTTATTTTTCGTATTCACGTGGCACCATTATGTTGACAGCTACAAGCGTACGAAGAAAATAAGTGGAATTAAAAGTTTAGTGAGCCAGTCTCAAATATTCCACTAGTATATTAAACTCAAAGTACACATGAAACATGAAGTACGTACTCAATAATAATACTCAATTATAAACCCAAACATCTCCTTGCCTATAAACTTGCCCCCTCTTGCAATTCTGGCAGGAAATGTGACTTTTCGTTGTTACTTGGCCGGTAATTTTAAAATATCTTGGCGCTTCTACGAACCGTTTTACTTTATTTTGGCGTAGTCTCGTTTATTGGAATACTTATAAAAATTTCTTCATTTCAATGCAAGAGCGAGAGGACGAATGCGTCGAAAGTTGAGGTTTGTGTGAGATTGCTGCCACGAGTAGCGTTGGAAGTGCAACCCTTCAACTAATTCAGTCGGTCAACTTTCAGGGTTTTCTCGAAAGTAAACTTGCGTCCCATTTGCATATCCCTCTCAATCCGCTATGAAACCACTGCTGTAGTACTAATCATCCCTTCAAACTTTCTTACTTTTCGATACTTGCAAATCACATGATGAGTTTCAGTACTTCGCTAAGCATTTTACACTAGTGGTATACTTGCACCAACAAATGTGATGTTGATAATGATTGCAATGCAATCGGATTATTCATTGTCCCTACCTTCCAACTTCTGACAGGCCGGTGCGTGTTGGTGCTAGTGTGCGCGTTCTACTTGGTTGCTCATGTGCAGCATCAATAAGACGAAGGAAGGATGTTTACTTGAATTTGGTTCCGAGGGTTACTCAAATGGCAAGTCATTTTTTACGACTCCGTTACTTTGCCCATTACGCAATGTATTTATTTTTTCAGCTCTGACGATGGAATCCAGAAGGTCCGAAAAGTTTACGGCTGCGAGAAGAAAGTCTTCATCGGCTGAGCTGTTGAGACGACTGACTGCTGTCAGTAGTGGTCTTCACCGATTTGTGTGCGAAATAACCAAAATGGAGCGCAGTAATACTAAACTTTGTTGAATTTTCTATGCTATCTGTAAGGAAGGAACAGATTGAAATTGCATTATGTGGAGTTTCAGGAATAGAAACCAAATTCCCTTCTTAACTTGTTCCATCAATCTTGTCCGTTTGCTAGGATCATCAGATATGCCCCGTAGATGGCAGAGGTATTACAGCGTTCACAAACAACCTCAACCTGATGTGACCTTAAATTAAAATTATTCATGCGTAAACAGCATAGCATTCTTCTCATCGAAGGACAAGCAACAAAGTAGTGGTGGCGTAAATGCAGGCGTGTTTACTGTCCCAATTTTGTATTCGGAAAAAACCTTTAATATGGGTGACAAGGGTCAACCATTAATTCACGGGAAAGTTTGCAGCAGTCGTCCAAAATACAGAAACGACTTGTCAGATTGATGGTGCACCCAATACATTTTTGAAGTAAAAAAGATTATACTGGTTATCTTAATTAATCAGCTCAAAAACGGACTTCGTCTCGAAATCGAGAGCACTGTAATGCCGCAACTATAAAATGGATAGTTGAAGATCTCCCTCGGAGACCTCGGTAAATCTAGTTTTCATGGTTTCAAACTAAAGTGCAGTGCACTACGACCAGATTTTCAAAAATCTCATGGCAACTGTAGAGCTGGCACTACCTTGTTGGCTGCCTTGTTGTGTTTAGATTACAATTTTCTACTAGTTTCAGAAAATTGTAAAGTTTTGACAAAGGAATTTTAGCCGCCGGCTGTAAGCTTCTGCGACAACGTAAATGTTTGAAGAGCATGCTTTAGTGCTGTAGGTCGATGAGGGGTCCCAAATATAATCATCCATCGGCGATCACACATGTTTTTTGTTTCAGGTAAACTTTTTCTTAGGCCATTCATTAAATTTAATGATCTTCGATTTAACTCGTACATGTGCGTCAATAAACTTCTGAAACATAAGGTACTGGGCAGTAGGCAGTAAAATGATTTATTTTAGACAACTTGTATTTAATTGGGTTTGAAATTTCGTGAACATGCAACAAATTGAATTGATGAATCTCTTCCAGGGCTCTGTCTCTCAAGGGCCGCAATATGAAATAATTAAGATCGTATGTATAAGACTTCTCGCTCTACTATACCTTTTTTGCTGGAAAGTATTCTTTTGTAGGCTTACTGCTGCCCATTTTTTCTGAATCTGACTTCCTTTAACTTTTATCTCGTTTCAGAACCTTTCTCGACTCACTGTTTTGATACGCAGGGATCTTGTGTGGGAATAGCACCTTGCGCATACATTCTCCGTTCCTTCAACTGTATACTAAATGGTGTAATCCTTCTTCCACTAGTTGGTGCATCTTTGTTGTGATCAGGGAAGCTAAACTACCTTACTTGATCAAATTTACCAATTTCGAGATGCGTTCGCGCTTGTTCCTTTGCACGTTTCTTTTAAAAATGAAAAACGTGAATAGTGAATACAGCCTCCGATTAATTTCAGAGATGCTACACGGTATAAAAATTGAAGTTGAACGAAAATTATTCAGCTTGATCTTAATTTCAAGTTTCCCTGAAGGTACGGAGTGAATTTTTAATTAGGAAAGAGAAAGTCGTTACATTTGTCCTACAATATCTTCCCCAGGTAAATCCTAGATTCTTTCTCTATTCTCGGCTTACACATTAATATTGCAACTAGGTAAACTAATACAGAAATGTAAAATTGAGTTCTGAACACAATTGCTTCTATGAAAATTTCAGATTTTCGCAATTGTTGTACAATGTAGCAATAACTTTTTCTGGTTTGAAATTAAAAAAAAATCCTTCGTTACGAGTTTGCTACAATCCTTCCGCGTTGAAAGAGACCACAATCGCGGTTCTACGTAAAAAATTGTAGTAAAGTTTTGCGCAAGTATGTGTATTTTTTGTTATGTTCGCACAATAACTTTTCTATTGCGAAAATCAAAAATTTTATTGGAAAAAAGCGTTCCGAATTCAATTTTACATATCTATTCATTTTCATTCCTCTAGATGCAATAGAAACGTTAACAGTGAAATTTGAAAAATTCGGTATAATACAGGGTAGTAAATCCCCTTGACGAAAGGCTTACACTAACTTTTAATCCCTTTCCTTGCGGAGAAAACTAGATATGATCGTTGCACGAGAGATCTGTACACGTGCATTACCGTGGCAGACAAAATTCGCTGGGGATAAACATGGGCGGCTCTACTATACCAAACTTGACTGGTTCAAAGTTTCACTTGTTCATGTTTCTTATTCGGAGGATTTCAGAATTTGTGGAAATGAGTAAAATTGTCATAAACATTGTACATGATACCAAGTGAAAAGTCTTGCCAATTGGTCTATACATGGTTTCGGAATCGACGTCGTTAATTTCTTGCATCGAGTAGTCGAATCTCCAGATCTTCGTTCACGTATTTCGGGTTGAAGGTGAGAATTCGAATTTGTTATTGGCTCATCGCATGATTTTCCTTTCATGGTATTTTCTTCGTGCAATGAATTGAAATTTGTATCCTGGTACAGTGTTGCGGTACGAGAGGATTTGTTAAAAATTTACCTGGTGTACGTCATAAACGTTGAGATGTCATTTTAGACATCGAAACTTTTTATTTACTGTCCTTATTTTCACCGACATTGGCTTAGATAGCTTTGTTTGGCTGGTAAAACCAAATGTTGAGGTTTTATCACAATCGTTTACGTACCCGTACCATATAGTCATCACACAGATTTCGGCCAAGAGTTGATGTTTCTGGAAGCAGTTCGGCCATAATTTGGTAGCAAAAATGGCACGCTATTTCTGTGTACTGTTAGATTCAGAATAATCTTCTTGGCATCCGGTATATTGTTGGGGAAAAGACGTTGAATTTTAGATTGATCGGTAAATATTTCTACATCAGTGTCGCCGCGTGAGAAATGAGCAGTTTCATAGGAGCTACAAACTCCGTATCGAATTATAGTCAAAATATGCAGCTTCTCCCATCGCGTTTTTTGTGAGAAAAATGTACGTGTTTCTCTTGAATCCAATTTTTACAACCTTCAGTTAACTATTCTAACATACCCGTTCGGCCCGTCTTCATTCAGGCTAGTAGATACATAAGTGAAGATAACTTTGATTTTCGTAATTTAAGGATTTCCACTTCCAGAGTTGGTGAAGTACGATTTGGTTGAGCTGATGAGACGGCTCTCGAAGTTATTGAATAGGTACAAAACATTTGCGCATTTCACGAACGGGTGGTGTTCAAAGGCTGTTAACGTTGAAAGTTTCATTTATGCCAAGGTTTACGTTACTTCTTAATTTTTCGTTAAATGAAAGGCAGTTTTGAAACGGCAGGTTTTCATTAGAGTCCCAATTCAAAGTTACACAAATCCTTTGCGAATCCAACCCTAATTTCAGCTGAATTTCTGGGAGTTTCAGCACGCACTTCACTGCAGTTGCAGAGGTAACCGTTAAAGCTAGATGTTCCTTGAATTTAGGTTACCTAGCTGAAGTAAGGAGGTCCATAGTTGCCATTTACTGGCAACCCTGGTGGAAACGTAACCCTGAACTTATTTTTGAATTTAGGTCAAAATTTCTCCAGCTGCTAGGATTGTATTAGAGTTTAAGCCACTTCAACCGCATCTACTAGTATTCCAATGCGAGGTTAGATGGTACAATCTAGTATGGAGCCATAAAATGAGGAACCAATGCATAAGTTGCGTTCCGACAAGATCTTCTAAGCTGAAAGTCGTGGTTCAGAGTAGAATTGGTCAACTTTAACCAAAGACCTACTCGACCTACAGTTAGCGATTTAAAATTTTCCTCTGAGCGCAATCCAGGCTTGTATCATGGGCACATGCGAGTTTCACCTTCGGGTTTGCCGACATGCTAATAAAGTCCGTCGCCTTACTGAAAATAGAAGATTTTAAAGGTAAAGTCGTTAATGAAAATGTCATGGGGCACGACCTGACACGGTTGGCGTCCAGACGCCAGTAAAACTATCTGTTGAAGGGTATTTATAAAACCAACAGACGAGTCCTTTACTGCTCCCCTCTACGCATGCAGTCTGCGACCGAAAGATTTATTTCGCCGTCTATCTTTAACAGCGAGCCAACTGTAAAGATAATTAAACATTTAAATTCGTGATTTGACGTATGAAAATAGTTGATTAACGTCTTGTCTCCACTGATTGACCATGGCTTGTATTAACTCTAAACTTCCCCACGTGCCATAAATGGCACACTCGCTATAAGTGCCAACCAGTTTGTCGAATCTGTGCCTTGACACATTGGGTACGTATTGGGACATATGTATGACTCTAGGCAAGTTGTTCATTTGCATGCTGGCGTATATGAATAGCATTGCAATTATTTCGCTACCTTTTCAAAGTATCGTTCAATAATATTCTACACTTTTTACAAACCAGCAGAATGAGTTTGAGCAGTACTGTGAGCTTATCAATTCTGATACTCTTAACCTAAACGAACCAGCCGTAGCAGCCGCACAAACTTAGTCAACGTGGTAATGTAATTTTTGAAGTTTGCTGTCGGACGGCAGTTCTGTGCCCATTCAGATGTTGGTGATAACCTGGTGCCAGCGTCAGTCGAATAATAGTGATTGCGATATTGGGGATAAGAGTAAAGGAATTCGGGTGCTTAGGGTTTCCGTGTGCAAATTAAAATACGTTCTTCGAGAGCGTTCGGTCGGCAACAGACCGTCTAATTCTCAGTTCGGGCCCTCACATTTTTTCCATGGGAGTGGTAATTCCCATAGTTGGAAAAGTCGTTTCCCTTCCTAAGGGGTGCGGGGCCAGGAATTAGTGTGGAGTTGGGCGACTGAAGACTCCGTAAAAGTACACAATTTTTTTCAGCCATCATTCTCCTTCTGCAAGAGCTCTCAAATTTTGAAGCTCCCAACTTTTTCACGCCTCGTGCACGTAAGGAAAACAGGGTTCCTGGACAGAATGCATTGTTCCACAATCGATAAAAAATAGCTTTTCGAAGTTACGAACGTTGTTAGCGCCCATAGGACTTTGATTATCCCTTGCATTTCCAAGAACAGCTTAAGTTGATTTTCCATTTTTACATAGCGAACAGAGATGAGAGAACCAGCATCTCTTGCAATAGTACTCCGACTCAACCAACGCATTTACATAAGCATTTATCTGCGACGAGCCGCAGAAATGAAGTATTCAAAGAAAGGATCCTCAACCAATAATTTGTCACGGTTTCAAAACTTGAGCGCGAGGCTTCCACTTTTCTTGGTAATCTTTGAACCGTTTGTTCATCGAGGTCAGTTTGACACCTAGATTCGACGACCACCTTCGAATTATCGAATTCCAGTACAGAGTAGACTTTACACATGTTGGAAATTTTCACAAATCAATTGACAATAATTCACGATTGAAAATCTCCACTTTCGGAGAAGTTTGCGAATGATCGCTGTTCAAATAATCCGTAAGTGAACCCCCTTGTTAAGCCGCTAAATTTTCGATGCTCTCACATTTATTCAAGCATTTTCTAAGCTCCTTGCCCCATGTAGGCATTGTTTAAACACAGATCTCATTCACAAGTTGGCTTGTTTTTGCTCGTTTGTAGCCAAGATTCTAACAAACTGTTCACAGCCGCGGTGAACTCCTAGATTTCATTTCCGTACATCACCCAGCGTGTCGACGGTTACACCGAGCTCATCAGCGTGCGCTCTGTCGACAGCAACAGTTGGCCACCGCCCATTGTGATTAAATTCTTCTATTCAATAGAAACGATCACTTTAGAACAGTAGCTGCGTATCACCATTGCTATTAATTACAACAGCATCAGAGACTTGCTCAATTTTGTCTCGTCAGGAGACTGACTTTTCAGTCGAGGCAGGTAAAATGACAAACGGATCAGGATGGGATCATGTAATTTCTTCGAGAAGTTTAGGATCAATTTAAAAGCACCGTTTAAAAACCCGACATAGATCTTTTACGTTTCTCAACTGCAGTGTCTGCTACGAGCCTTCGCTTGATAGGAATGACCAATGACATTCAACATTTATTCTGTCGTTTACCATATCTTCAAGTCAACGAGTAATTGGAAAATTTGGCAAAGCTGACCCGGAAGATCTACACATTTCATTTGTCATTGAAATTTAAATTCGCAACAAGAATTTGTTGCACGAAAATTCCATTAAGTGGAAGCTGTCAACCATATGATCTTAATTTCTCAGTGTCCGATTAATTTACACCGAATTCAAAGCCCCAAGAAACGTAATTGAGGTTACTGTAACAATGTGAGCGGAATGCATTAAAAATTCGCTTCAACGCAACAGTAAGTTTCAAATTATTCACGCTCACCGAACGGTTACGCTACGAATTCAGGACCATTGTCGACAAACTTGTCCGTTCTACAATTTCAAGCCGTTTCCCAATTCTCGCTACACTTGTCAGTAGAACATGTGTGACTGGTTAAGAATAAGAATAGCTCGCAGCTTCCTAAAATTCATCTACATTGATGTTCAGTACGTTTAAAACTTGGCCTCGCGTATATTTGAAAATTAAGAAACTAGTAAAATTAGTGACCCTACTCTATCTTAAAATATAGTCGGGTGTTTAAAATTTCTTCCCGATTTTAATTTGACGCCGAGGTAGAAGCCGCAGATGACCCAGCCGCCGACTCTGATTCAGCTTTGTCCATATCTGACAGTTCTTTCAGAACCGCGAGCTTAGCAGAAGAGTACCACGAGTTAATTGCGCTCTCCCCACCGCTGTAGGAACTTTGAGAAAATTGTCTATTGAAGGCTGCCAAGCTTTTCGCCGTTATCTTTTCTACCAAGCTCGCTCCCATGGTAGTAAACTTGGTGTAGTTTCTCTCTTCAAGAGGAGACCGAATGCAAAGTATTACGAAGAGGTCGCGAAAACTTGACACTAAATCCTCCGTCATATTCTCGAAAGTCGACATTTCTTTTTTACATCTCAAGAGTGTTCTCCTCAGACATGCCTCTAGCTTGGATTTTGCGAAACTGAAGCTCTTCTGTAGAATTTCAACGTCTTGTTCTCTCAACTCTTCCTTCCCCGTGCACAGTTTGTGAGTTTTTATCTTCTCTAGTTCGTCAGAACTAACTTCTTGTTGCATTTCGGTGTAATCACTGGCCTCAGAATCACCCGAAGTTTCATCAGATGTGAAGTCAACCAGACCCTGAGCCTCGAGAAGCTCTCGGCTACGAAAATGAAGTGCGGCGAGCTGCGCTGACGGTTGGTGACAAGCGCCCGGAGCAGAGGAGTCGGAACTGTGCGTACCGCTCGAGGTATTTTTACTGGAGCTGTCCCATTCTTTTTCCGACTCGGAGATCACGATAGGATCAGGATGGAAACTCACTTTCTTGTTTTTACTTGGAGACTGACCTTCACCACCGACAGTTTCGTCGGTAGCAGCTTCTGCTTGGCCTTCTACCTCCGGCGTTGAAGAAGAGCTCGCTTCCTCTTTGGCGACCTCTTGAAGTTCCGACTCTTGCTGAGTCAGTCCACTATCTCTTCCACTAGCGCCTTCAATGTCGGCGTTCGAGATCGTGCTGGGTTCTAAGGAATCGGCCATTATTTCAAGTGCGATCTAAAACCAATAAAATCTGCTTCGTAGCTCTGCAATTAAAAATCTTTTTGATGAAACCTTACTTTCCTTATCGAGTGAAACTAGTCATCTTCGGGACGAACTTTTAAGCTCAAGAGGTTCAAACCTTTAGGGTACATAAATATCAGAATTTGCTGCTAAATCCGAATTGCTGTTCCGAAAATTTATTCGAAGTTGAAATGAACTAATTAGGGAAGAACTACCACGAAGTTGACGTGGGGGTGTTGCACATTTCCGATTATTTAGCTGCTCAGTTCATTACCGGCTTCCGCATTTTAGTTCTAAAATATCACTGATACGGATTTAATTGCTAATCTCTATATTTGAACACGTTTCTACACGGCTTCAATTTTTACCATTTACAATCGATATCTACACACTTCAATCTCGACCATTTCGGATTCACAGACGGCTACGACCGTCCCTCAAGAAAAGTGTGCATTCCCGATATCTCACCAACCAAGTTTATTTTTCTTACACAACGAAACAAAAAATTAACTAAAAATAACGTTTCTAATGCTAAGGTAACGTTAATTACTTTTTGTTCGAAGAGATCTTAAGATGAGTGCATTTCCGAAATGCAAATTCCCAAAAAATTTTACGCAGATTCAACAGAAACGTGCATCCGTTACATCATGTATGGTTATAAACTCCTAGAATCTTTAGCCTACAAGACAATCCTAGCATTATTTTGCTCAAGTAAGCCCCATTCCAATTACAAGCCAAGTCGAGTATTAACACTGACTGCGATGAGCGCCACCGGTGGTACACTGAGGTAATTTTCATAATGCTGCTCACCGACCAGTAGTGGCAAACTCGATTTTTATAAATACTTAATCCAAGCTAAATGAAGGCACGATCCCGTTCATATTTGGTATTTTCAAAATGGCTTACTACAATTTACTCTAAATTGGAGTATGGCTTTGACCTCGATATTTAGTAGTCGCAGTCTTTGTTAATGTTCGACCAGCTGGAATTAAGAAATTCCGCGTTTTCCTGTATCAAGCCGTTTGTCTTCGATCCTTTTTCGCGACTAGCTTCAAAATTAGATTCGATTATTAATTAGTTTAAGCTTCCCTATTCGCCACAAAGGCGATCTAAAGAGGAATGAGGAAGGCACCATTTGGTATTGAGTTTTGGAAACTGTGAATCTACGCAGAAAGGGCACAGAAACGGCAAGTTGCGACAGAAGGTTATGAAGAAGATCAAAGTTGAAGTTGACAGTAGATACTGAAAAGCAGGAGAGCAGTTACCCGAAAAAAATCTGGTCCTTAACATAAAACATTTTATTTCAACAAAAAAGGCCTTCCTAACTCACAGCTTAGGCCCGCAAATTTTGCCCCCTGGGAGTGCTAATTCCCATAGATACAATAGTTGCATCTCCCTCAGGGGCGAAGGAACCGCAGTGAATGTTAAAAGTATGCTCATTAGTATCTTCCCCAGGTTAACCCGTGACATTTTTAGCAACTTTCGTCAAGAACTGATCGGACCGAGTATTTGAACCGCTGGAACTACGAGACTGCTCCACCATTTCAGATTTGTTTGGTGGAAGTTTCATGCTTATCGACGCATAAAATTTTATTTTATGCCTCTCTAACCTCTTCAAAAAAAGAAGCGTATCGAAGAGAGGAAGGAGGAAGGCACCATTTAGTACCGATACTAGGAACATATGCAGAAGGGGCATTGAAACAGTAAGTTGAGAGAAGTTCATGAAACAAAATAAAAATTGAAGAAAGTAATAGGTGCTGAAAAACAGGACAGCAGTGAACCGAAAAAGGTGGTTCCTAACAAAGCAAAAAATTTATTTCAACAAAAAGAAGGTTTACCCAACTCTCAGCTCAGGCCCTCGCACATTTTCCCCTGGGTATAGCACATCGAAGCGCGCTTACATCACTTAGGGTGCACTGGGCATAAGTTTGTACACAAGCGACGGAATCTATGTAGAATTGCGTTGTCACCATCCCCTTGTTATTTGCACACGAGGGGCCGACTATATAGCATTGGAATCTAATTTGAAGACCTTTCCCTTAACACGATCACCGCGCTTCCGCGGTTGCTGACTGAAGGTTTGCTTGCGAGTAGCAGACTTGGCAATCTACTTAAATGATCTGATACAGCTATTCTGAACCCGAGATTCCATGCAATTTTACCAGTATATGAGTTAGTAATTTACCTAGTTGGACACCTATCGCCCAATACGAGGGGAACGTGTTTAGCCTTTTCTAATTAGTGGCAGGATTCAATCGCGCCAGTTTCAATGACATGTCCGATTAGGTCAAGTTGAAAATGTTTAACCCTACCCATAACGGAGTTTCAAGAAGAGGAAGGATAACAGCACCATCGAGTATGGATTTCCAATGCTCGGTGTTCCCACACCTACAAGATACCTGCACATCCCAGGGAGTAAAGAAATTTATGAATCCACAAGTTCAAGAAAGCCATGCGTACTTAAAATCATGACTGCAAGGAACTGAAGAGATGTCAAACACGAAAAAAAGTCTTACATGAACAGGAGGAAGTTTTGCCAACCTGCTACCCGAAAGTTTAGTCAGATTTTCATTTCGATATTTCGCACGGCAGATATAGCTGGCCTGTTTAATGTCTTTATAATATTTTGAATTGCCTTCCATACTATGGAGCAACACGACTGCTATTACAGTACTGGAGAACCGGGGGAGTGTTTTCCCCTAGCGGAATATACATCCACTTCCTGCGGTTTCTGCATGAAATTCAAGTGCTTCAGGAAGCGAGGAAGCTCTTGCTACATTATGCAGTTTAACAATGCCTCAAGAGCGAAGATTCGTCCACATTTTCACAGGTCTTTCAGAATTTCAAATGCGTAGAGGAAGCTTAGCTCTTGGGGCTAAAAACCGTAGTTATTCAGTCATAGGTCTACTTAAAACTGATCGACGACAATGTAAACTTTGATGAATTTTTTTTTCAAAATTGTGACATGCACTGTAAAGGTGTGAAGTGATAAACGAAATGCGATGGATTGTTCATTTTTAACAGCAACACAAACCTGGGTCAGGCGTTAGTCAAAATTAAAATAGGATAGGAATACTTCGCTAAATTTGCAGCAAACGTCATTGGTGAGGAAAACCAGGATAGCTCTCAGAACGCTATTCCGAATTTAGGATCCTTTGTCGTTAATGTTGATCTTCGTAGAATCTACTTTTCCTCATGTTGAGGAATATTGCGAGTCTCATTTGTTTCGAAGTCGAAGGTTTCTCTGTCCACATCGACCTTTTTAGGCGACACTGTGAATGCTCTGCCATGAGCAGTGTCGCGTACTCGTTCATATGGAACACCTGCCGCCAACGGACTTAAGTTGTAAGTCTTGGGGGATCTTCTGGGCTGTGGAGTGGTAGGCGGACGCTTAATATTTATATTAAATTTTGTATCTTTGATAGGTGTGCGTTTCTCTTTCAACTCGGGATCGGACTCTGCGCCATGAGCAGTGCTACTCTCTGTAGCAAAGTTTCCTGCGGGGGACGGAATACCCGGTAACTGACTATCAGAGTTTACTAATCTACCGCAACAAGATTTGGTTTCTTCATTCACCGGTTCACAAGTAGACTCGGTCCGACACTCTCGACAACACGCTGGGCAACCCCAGCGTTCCACTATCAAGGCTGGTATTTTTGCGACCAATTCTTCGAACTCCACACGATCATCTTTCATCATATCATAAAATTTTTGAGGAAGCCAAGAACTTTCCAGGACAATTTTGCCTAGCGAACAAGAGTCTGGGCAAAATTTGCACTCTTCAATCCTTGCAGGAGTACTTGATGCTCTTTTTTTCGGCACTGCCCCGGTAGAGAGGCCTCGTTTGTTCAACCTGGATCTTCGTTCGTAATGTACATGTCTATTTTCTTCGGAGCTCTGGTTGAGGCTTGAAGCCTTTTCGGCGTCTATCTCTGATTTTGTTCTCATCAACCTTTCTTTCCCGACTCCAAGCATTTGGTCAGAAAGTCCGAGAAGTGTTTTTCGTGGGGATGCTTCAGGCCGAGTTTCAACAGACTTTAAGTTTGCTTTGTAAGGTGGAATATCCAATGACGTATTGGAAAAGTTTTTCGTTATAGGTCTTCTGCAATTTCTACAGAACGTGCGTCTGAATAGTTTGCTGAGGGACCTGCTCCTCCTCCTTATCCTGACACCCACGGGCATATTCGCCCAAAATCTTTTCGCCCTGTCGTCCTCGTCTACGAGGAGATCTCTGGGATGCGGTTCAAATGGGCTCCTGTACACAAGAGGTCGGGTTATCGTTGGTGCCTCTTCAGTGATGCTCACAAGTCTCGTCCTCGGCATTTCCACGCCTTGTATTTAGTGCTGTTCAAATACGAGAAATTTGAAATTATTCGATAGAGCGTGTAAAATTAAAATTACAAAAGTTTATGAAAAGAGATAACTATCAAGTTTAAGAGACGTACATGACGATTTTCATGTCTAGTGAAGTTCGTGAGTGCCGTTATTTTACTAGGTTTAAGCACGACGCACTAAATGGCCGTACGCTGTCTATCGACATTACCGATCCTTGCCAGCCTGAATAACACGTTAACTGCGACGGGTTAAACTGAAGTTCAATATTCAATTTAAGCTAGAAGCAATTGGAGAGATCGTATTTTCTTAGTTTTCATTAGGTATCTATGAAAATTCAGTTTACGACAACTGAGCCAGTAACTTAAGATTTTTCCGTCAACACCAGTGGGTCACGTTGCAGTTAGTGTTGAGATTTCTGGTAAGATTTTTCAACTCTTAATGGTTAACGATGCACGATTAGATCATCGATCAATGGATTCAAACATTTGATTTATCAAGTGCTTGAAAAATAAAATCAGATTTGCCATTTTTCGCCGGTTCTTTTTATTTACTCTTGATTGACCACAGGTTCAATGAAATTTTGTGAATTGCAAGACTATGTCCAGGCTTTTTAATAAAGTCACAACCCCAGGGTTGTGGACTTTGAGCATTCCGTGTAAATTCTCAGCCTAATTAACTAAGCGAAGTACGAATGTCTTAGTCGTTTTCCGTGTGAATGCAAACTCTGATGTCCTATTTCAGATGAATGGAAGACAATTTTCACTACAGACCTCCGAAGTTGTTGCCTTTGATTGTTTCTAACGTAGGAGTAAAGATGAGTTGATTAGTCGAATTACTCGTGTATCAATTAGATTTAGATGCGAGGGGAAAGAACGAAATTTAGAAGGCGTCTGAGCCCGTAACAATTCTCATTTTAACGTAGCCAACTGTAGCTGCATTGGAATTTATCTCTTTTGATGCGATTCAGTCAGTATGAATTTACCGAGATTCTATGAACTGCACGTCAACACATTGAGCGCGGTCGCGATGGTCAGTTTCTTTGCCAGGTTAAAAGTAGAAAAATTTCTGGGCCTTTTTTAGTGCTTCATTACATTTTCGTATTTTACAGGAAACTGGAAAAGCGAAATTTCACAATAACTTCTAACTTTAGAAGCAATTGTGCAATTTACATAAAGGTAGAGATATTATTTCAATTTCATTTGTTGATGCAAGTCAAAAATTCCCAATTTAGCTAGTGGTACACCTCTCTGCCGTTACGCAGTAAACATGACAATCACGTCAAGTGTGGCATGTTAAACTTAAATTCAATATACAACTCTAATTTAGAGCGTTTTATGTAGCAAGAAATTTTGAAAACTACGAACTTAAACCGGATCCCTCTTCATTTAGCTTCCATTTACCATTCAAAGAAAAATTGGTTGGTGACCATGTTTATGAGCAGCATTATGAAATGCCTTCAATGACAACCGGCGTGTCATTGGCCGCACTTAGCGCGTGCTCTTAAATTGGGATTATAAATCGAGTTGGAAAGTTCCGGCAAATTCTATCGTTACAGGAAATTTCATTCCAAAAAAATCGTGCACGTGACAAACCAAAGGGTTACCTAAGCGTACAACAAGACGCAACGAGCAAGCTATCTAGCTATTCAAGGTAAATCATATTTTAACCATTTTGAACTAAAAAGCTTAATCACATCAGCACGAGTATTTGAGGATTCCGCAGGCTTGTTTACCTTCAAGTAAAAAGTACCCAGGACTATTTAGGCAAATTCTCTATGAAAGAGAATACGTGTGACGTAAAATCTCTTGGGCTCATGGACCAGGTAAAATCCAAGCGTCGTATCACGGGAAATCAAAGCCTACAGAACTTCGTCCAATTTTTTAGAAAATTCCTCAAGAAATAAGCCGACTCACGTTTTTCCCAATATTTTATTTTTCTACTGATAAAAAGTAGATTTCCGGGTTCGATAGGCACCAACTATGAAGAATTAAGAAATTCAAGTGGAAAATGCCCCACATTTTCAACTGAAATTTATGAATATTCCCGCACTGGTCAACGATAATATTGCCGTACTCTAAAGAATAGAAAGTTCACCGCAACTGCTTTAATATTCATTAGAACTTTTTGAACCAAAGTACGGTGAAGCATCCATTTTTTTGGCAATTCGATCACTAGTCGATTCGTTTTTCAAGTCTAAAACTAAACAGGCCAGGAGGTGCACTGAATAGAATCCTGATAAAGGATCTGCTTTAATAATTTAGTTTTTGCTAGCTCGAATCTTTGAACTTTAGCATGAACGTTCAAGGCGCCGTATGAATTCCAATCCGATTAGGTTTTTTGTTTATGGGCCGCTAGAGATTTTTCTTATAAAATTTATGTTTAACCCGACTGAACAACAAATCTCACTCAAGGCAAAATTTGTCTAGTTTTGCCTTCAAAAGCCTTTGTGAATTTTAGTTTCTTCACATGAAGAGAATCCTTTCTCTTCGCAGAATTTGCTTTTACTTTTGAAGAATTTATGAGCAGTGACCGCACTGTACAGCAGTTTGACGCCACTTTGTGACGACTGTCTCGCTCGATACGAGAGACTTTAGCTAAACCAACAAGGTTTTGTTGTGCAAAAATATTTCGCAACTAAAATCTTTACGGCAATACGTAACGTGTCTAGTAGTAATGCGTTAGCCTTACTCTCAGTTTACCTTCGAGTTTCTGGTAATTCGCTTCCCTGTCACTTTGAATCTCACGAGTTTTGTAGAAATAATAAGCTTTGTAAAAGTTCTCATGCGCAAGGTTTAATGCTAACATCAAGCTGATGGCAACTTTACAGGTTAGGAGAGCATCCACAACAATAGCAAAACATCCGAACTCTAAAATCTCCCACGAAAGTCTCCAGTATACGAAGTGACGCCATTTTCACGACAAAAAATTCTCATTTTAACATGGGAGCACCTAGGAAGCTAGAATATTGTGAAGTGTCCAATGCGCAAACAAGCCTAACTTTAACGCCTAAAGCTTACGTTCTGTGGTAGCTCATTCCAATATTGTCAAGACAGTCTTGTAATGATGCAAGTTTATCAATAGTACATCCAACATTGACAAAGGTCTGCTTCTGTTTGGAATATTTGAAATATTTCCTGCATTCAGTTTTAATAGTGCCAAAAACCCTGCATCGAAAATAACCGCTTGATAAATGCAGTACACCTCTTGCAATTGCAAACGAACGGACCACTTGATATTTTCGTGGGTAACTGGCAAGGATGGCCTGTGAACAAGGCCAATTCAAATTGCGGGAGACTTAACAGCCGAGGGATTACGACTGGATGCGATCACAGGAGGAACCTATGTTAGTTCATGGAAAGGACCAGATGGTATAGAAAAAGAAAGAAATTTATGAACCTCGTTCATCTACACGGTTCTTTCAAGATCACCTATTATTATTTCAAGATGAGGTATGTAAAGAAAAGACACTCAAGGTAAGGTAAACTACCCCTTTGCTCAGGTGTTGAAGCCACCTAACATGTCTAAATTTTCCGATTCTAGTTCTTCAAAAGGAGAAGCGAGCCAAAAGAAAGGAGTCGCGCCCAATGGACAGTTTTTGAAGCGCCGCTCGACTCTTACCGCAATCTAATGGAAAGTTCTAACTCGAAATATTTTCAAATTGAAATCTTTTAGTTCCATCAATAATGGGAGGTTACTGAAATTGTTCCCGATATAAGAAAGAATTATGGACCCGATTAATCAAGCCCTAGCAAGCTACAGATTTGGTGCACTACCTGAATTTCGCTAGTAAGTAGAATAAACCATCCGAAACAATTGGCGTGCGTTAGCAACATCTTTCGAGAAAGTTAAAGAAACGCATGCTCTAGTCAGACCGTGTTTTTTCACCAGATCCTCAATACGTTAATACACGAAGTTAATTTAGGATCATATTGAAATAATAGTAGGTACTCTTGACGAAACCATCAGATGGCAGTGATCGTCCGTATATGGTCACCATCTGATCTAGGGCTATTCCAGTTCAGCTGAAGAAATAGGCGACCTAATCTACCGTAACCCCGATGCCTTAACCGGGGGAGAAGGCATTTCCACGTCCAATAATTGTTCGACGTCTTTTGGGATGCACGGTATTCTCTTTCTTAGTAATTTTGTTTCCAGTTTTTAGCCTACGAGTAGAGTCTTTCAAGACTGTCAAACTAGAGCAAGAGCCTTAGTTTCGACATCCCACAATAATTCGTAGTCATAGAGCAAGAAAACTTTACGAATATTCCTCGTTTCTATTTCACTCATCATCAGTTCCATCACCACCACCAGAACTCGTGAACAGAATTAAGCTCAAGGTTCTGGACGCACGCGACGTCAATTTTCAGGGAAGTTGATGAGCAAAGGTTTACGCTTTGGTCACCGAGCATTATTACTGGGATTGGTGGATGGCCTCCAAGTATCATTGATTAAGAAATATTCATTCGCGGTATGCCAAGTGTGTAATAAGAGACGCGCACTACACAAGTCAATAGGGACGTCAGTTAGTCACACTTCGGAAGGATCTTCCTACAGAAGGACAACCTCAAATACGCCCAAAATTTAACGTTACCCAGTTTCAACTCTATTTGGACGAAATCCACTAGCAACAGTTACGCTCGAATTTACACATCAATCAGAAGCTATTAAGAGACTACTCCTGGAATCCTAACTTAGGAGTCATGAACACGCGAGTTCATCAATATTCAGCACGGAAAATTCATGATAACTTCCCTTCCCCCCACGACACAAGGTATTGGTCTGACGTTCAGAAGAGCAAATTATAAAGCCACCGTTAGACATATAGATGCTGCTACCCATCGAACGCGAAGCATGTGAAAATACCGGAGTTCACCGCACCAAGGTGGCACAACCCGATCTACTCGCCACTATAGAAATGTTCTAGATACGTGAGCACACACGATGAAACTCAGATACTAGATTTGCTCGCAGCGCACAATTCAGGTATTTTATAACAATACCACAAATGTCATAGATCACTACAACACACCTAACACAAGTTTTGAACAACCCATTGATTGAAGCACCTCGTTTCAGCTGGAGGCACACGCATATCTCTGTTAACCTCAACGTACTTAACATTACTACTGAGTGAGAATAGTATTAGCTACCCAGGTAATCAACGGTTAATACTGTCTCTCTACTCAACAGTGCGATATAAGAATAAGAAAAAATCACCGATGTGTATCGAACTTTTAAGAATGTTCGGAATAAGGTGGTTGATTTAGTCTTGAGTTCATAATCTAAGCTAGATGAGGAAGTTTGTGTACGTCACGGTGCTGTACGTCTATTCTTAGCATTCCAGTCTCAAACAAAGAGGTTCAATTCCAATGCGTATACAAAACTGCTCTGACTCAGATGAAATGTACTGACTGTAACAAAGGAGGTATGTATTAAAAAAATTCTTTTTGTAAATGGGACTTTTTTCGTTACCTTTTAACTCTCGTGAATTTACACTAAAAACACTAGTGACGTTTTGTCACAGGCAATTTACCATCGTGCTTTCGCTGTGAACGGATTTTTTGGTAAAGCTAGCATCAATTAATCCAGAATAACTATTTATTAATTAAAAATCATTGGTGTCGTACTTTCAGTTAGCTATAAAATTGATGTCCAACTTGATGAAAAACGAGTCAAATTTGTAGAACTTCATTCCAAATGTGAACCCATTTGGAGTCTGTAAGACCATCTATCAACTTTTTTTCGCTTATTCCCTCTCTTGGATGTAGAAAATGGGCTATGTCTAGTATTGTATTCAAACTGATTGAATATCTGAACCATGCGCCCATGAAATTACTGCGCTATATTTATCAGAAGAAAGTGAAGGAGGATTTGAATACATCTGTTATTAATGTGGGAGAGCTACATTTTTTGTGTATGCCAAAGAAATGACGATAGGTGAAACGAAGCGATAGCTCAGTCTCCTCATAATCGCTTTTACCTGCCACCCTTATTTTGGATAGATTATAATACTAACTATATTTGTTTGAATTGTTACTAGAAATCAAGACAGAAGTTCAGTGCCTACAAAAGAAAACAGCCTTCAGTGGATTGAAATTGGGTATAAATCAACGTATTCGTCATTACTCAACAAAGTTATTCAACAACGAACCTTTTTTAATATTAATGTTAACTGTTCAATGCCTTTTGTTGATCTACTCTACTCTCATAGTTTTGCTTAACGTAATTTTTTTAAATTCAGCATTTAATGAAGTTTTTTCCCTTCCGACACTTAGCATTTCCGGGGCCAAGTTGGTTTTAGCTGTCTCTACAGGACAAGAAATTTGAAATTAACGTGACTTTGAAGGCAGAATGCTAGGATAATTAATGTTTAATCAGCAACATTCATGAAATCATGCGTCAGATTTCTGCAGCTAATTTATCGCAATTTTTCATTAAGTCTATACACTTTGTGCTCGCAGTGGCACAGTGGTTAAGGGATCGGCCTGGCATGTTGGAGACGAGGGTTCGTATTCCGGCGGCACCCACGTCAAGTTCGCACATCCTGAGTGTACGTGCGCTAGTGCGTGTACGTGTACGGCGTCGTCACCACCACCCAGAATCACTACCATGCGCATTTCAACAGCTGCCACATGTCGCTGTGTGACATAAC
>JACJUY010001510.1:45369-68634 GCA_014220935.1 Platorchestia sp. MABIK | reverse complement strand
TTGCCCTCAATCAATTTTCGACTAGTGACATGGGTATTACAATACTCGTGTGTGTATCATTTAAGTGTGTTAACTTTAAGATGTTTTAAAAACCAATGATGGTAATTTTGTACCATCTCTATTGGAAATAAAATGTTTTTCTTTCTTTCTTTCTTTTCTAAGTAAGTGACTTCCAATCTCTATTCGGTAATGAAATAATACAGGGTGTCAATAAGATTTCTTTTCATTTTTAAAATTTCCTACAAAAAGTAATTAATAGGATATTTTATTCAGATTTTTTCAATTGTATTCAGGGCTTATCAATTTTTTACCTCATTCAATAGACTTCTACATGGACACCATAGTTGCACGAAGCACATCAAGACTACTCGATTTCTTGTCCTGTTTGCCGTAACATAGCCTAAACGATTGTGGCAATGGCATCAGTATTTTTTTCTTTTGGTTAGTAATGTCCTGCCCCTTTGTTCGATACACAATATCTTTAACATAGCCCCATAGAAAGAACTCCAAGAGAGTGATTTCTGGTGAACAGTGTGGCCAAGTTATTGGCCCATCTCTTCGAATCCACCGGTCTGGAAATGTTGGATCGAGGAACCCACGAACGTGCAGTCCCTAATGTGGTGGTGTACCATCTTGCTGAAAAGTGATGGTTGGACGGACGTCATTCAGTTGTGGTGCTACATGTTCAGTTCAAAGGTCAAGGTGAACGTTTTCAGTAATTGAGGTCTCACTGAAGAAAATGAACCAATTGATGAGGCTATTTGAAATTTCGTTTGGAAATAATTTGTGGTCGATAAGTGCATTCTTTCGAAAGTTTCGAGTGGGCCAAGTTATGTGTTTTGACCGGTCTTTTTTACCCTGTTTTTAGGGAGAAAGATCGTGTTCAAGTTCGTGTTCGCGTAAATGATCGAAATTTGGCGCGCCAGTCTAATACCGAAAGACGGATATTTTATGAGCATTAATTTATACGAAATTTTAAGGTCTACATGACAACAGTGATCAAGAATATCACGATGAAATTATTTCTTTCATAGAAATGACCCAAAACGGGGTGGTTAGGAGGGTCCTGCTCATTTATTATGTTTGAACATTACAAAGCTTCTATACGTGGTCACCGTGGCCGAATAATTATAAACGCTCCCATCACTGGAAGATGTCAGCAGTTCGAATCCCGGCAGTGCTGCCCGGTGATTTCTCCCCGTTGGGAAAAGGGAGAACTCAGCCACAATTCCCCACCCTCTCCAGGTGTCGGATATGGGTACCGGCTTGACCAGGGGTCACCACCATTGCGTCCAGGTGTTAGTTCTAGGGAATTTTAGAAATGAATGTATAACATGATATGTATCAGGCTTAATTGATTGGAATAAAACATCAATTTTTATTTACTGGAACAGAAGTAGTTTTTGAGCATAAATTTAAAAAAATACTTGAAAGTGCTTACGTGCAATAAATGAAAAGTGGTACCATGTACAAAGTGATCTCTTTAGGAATTTAAAAGTAGTTAGATAGTCAGAATGGTTGCTGAGTAAATCTAAACGCAACTCCGGTCTCAGAGGCCCGATGCAAAATATGAGATTATAAATCTATAGTTAACTCTATTTGTACCAATTTCATACCCAAATTTTACCATGAGTTACATATGGGGATCTCATAGGAAAATAAGGCGAACAGGAGTACCCAACAAACTCGTCGTCTCCAATGCTACTCCCTTTTCTCAGCCGTCAGCCGTTCCAGAGTATGTCCAGAGCCAAACAATATCAAAGACGCTTACTGTAGACGAAACCAATCATACCCGTTCGATAAATGTTTGTCTTCCTGGCGTCGCGTACATAAATTTTTTTCTGACCTCTGTTTGTAAACAGTGAATAACGCAGACGCACTAATTGATATTTCTATTGCAATATATATTTAATCACTTCCATAATCCGTATAGCTATACAGGTAAATGTTAATTGGTGTTTCCATCAAATTCATTTATACTTGTACTCTACGGATTGGTATTGCTAAATACTAAAATAATCATTAACTGTTTTTTCTCATGTAGGCACGAAATTTAATGGGAAATGACTGAAAACTATTATATGTATATATTAGTTAATTGTTATGCTTTAGATAATTTCAGAACATGCCATTGACATCTTTTAAGTAGTTGCAGGCTTACAGGGGCATTAGTCCAGTAGGCAGTAGGAAAGAGAGAAAAATAATAAATTTGCAATACCTAGAGTTGTTCCATAAAATGCGTAACTTTTGTTTTTAGAATGTCTTAGCAGCATCAAGATCATCCTTAATTGGTAAACATGCATCGGTATTATAGCTGTATTAAAAGTTGAACCAACAAGTTTGAGAGAAAAATTGCTTCTGCAAGTGGGAATAAGTAGCTTAGGATTTTGCAATATTAGGGTATAATGTTGAAAGTATATACTTCCACTCTTGTACTAATTGCACAAGAAAAGTTTATTTAAAAAAAAAGTTGATACAAAATCAGCTTTGGTTTTTAAAATATTTCACATCAAGATCCAATCTGATCCATAGTTGGTAGACATATTTGAATATAACAGCTGATGTCAGTGCTTGAACAAAAAATTGAAAAAAACATGTCTTTCTAAGATGAAGTTATTCAAAGTTCAATTATGGGGACCAGTAGGTTATAATAGTAAAAAATATAACTACAATCACATTCTGATTTGAGAGTTTTTAATAGTCTTTGCTTATATTGACATATAAGTGTTTGCTTCTGCTATATCTGAGAATAATGTTAAAAGCATAATAAAAAGTATGTGATTTTGTACTAAGATGCAAAGGGAAAGGTTGACATGTCAGAAATTTGAAACTATTTTTTCATGTATATCTATCAAAATAATACCAGGTAATTTATCTGAAAGAAAATATTTTAACCACCAAACAATTTTGACATTTTCTACTTAATTATTACTGATTAAAAGCAGTTAAAAAAGAGAACATTTAAATCCTTCAAAGCTAAGTTACCAAATTTGTTACAACATTAATAATTAAATTTTAAACTTAACACATTGATTACAATTGTAAGGGTTGTAAAGTTGACTTAGTTAGGTTGTGAAAAAAGAATAGGAAAAGCAACTTAACTGCTTGAATGAGTTTTATTTCTTTGTAAGAAATATACAAAATATGCATTCACAAGAATACTATCCTACGATAAAATTCCTTCAAAATGAGGTTGTTAAATGGTTTAAAATGTTGTTCATTTATGTTGGTTCATAAATGAGCAATTACCTTAGTGGTTCACATTTGTCTCACTACGTTAGCATTATGAAAATTTCCTCCGTGTACCACCGGTGGCGCACGCCGCAGTCAAAGTGTTAAGAAGGTAGGACAGCTCTAGTTCAAGTTTTTGTGTGATGGTCCTTCTTATTAAGAGAAACTGGAAAAGAAACAAGCAATACATGCCTATCACGTTGTACTTCAAATCTATTGTAGTATACAATGCATTATTTTAAGTTAACTACCTTTTATTGAAGGCATTACTTAAGCTTGGTACCAATAAATTTGAATTCACCATCTAAAGGAATTTAGTACCTTTCTTATGGGCTTCAATCCTAGAATGCATGCTCTAAAAATAGGTTGGTTATTCTGAATGTTTTGCTTATGTGCCAGTTTTGTCTAATTTGTGCATGCTGGGTTATTTATGCATCAACTATTAGGGAGCTAGTTTAGTGACCTTTCCCATTTTGTAAAAAATCAATTTTCAGCTATTTATGCTGATACATGCTGCAAGATGTCTATTGAACACTTTAACCACTCAATGTCCAACCATTTGCAAATTCAAAACATTGCATACCACTGCATGGCTGAACTTTTTGCCATCCGGGATGCTATCTCACATTTTTCAAAGGTACCCAGAAACTCAATCACACTTGTGACTGATTCAAGAAACTCCAAACAAGCAATCACAAACATTTACCATCCAAACCCCATAGTAACTTTGATTGAGGAATTACATTCTTAAAACTGCTGCAGATTCCACTTATGTTAGGTAACAAGCTGTGTTAGGATAGTTTAAAATAGTTTAAAACAAAGCCATTGATGCAATTGCTTGAGCCGCAACTAAATATGGGTTAATAACTTGCATTGGTTTACCATGATTGGACTTCAAAATTCACATCCGGAGAACACTCACCACTGCATGGATCGTAGAATGGCACATAATTGCCTAGCACAAGCTCCGAAGTATTCACAGTGGCATTAAACTGTTGCCCAATGTCCTGTGTTCAAACTGTCTCTGGAAAAGGACCCTGTGTTGTCTATGAATTGGCTACTGCTACATAGCTACCACTAATAATATCCAGCCCTTCCTGACTCCCATCAGCATTGGCTAACTTGATGAAAACTGTCCAAAATTTCATAGTTTGTGTATGGCTCTCAGTTCCTCTACCCCAGTTAAAATTCATGCCGTATTTAGGTCAACAGGTAGCAGAACATAGTGAAACATGGCCGCGGAAGGTCGCTATCAGCAGCTCTTGACCACAATTTGCCGTTCGACAGCTATCGGCTAGTCTAATTTGGACGTAAAAAAGCCTGGAAAATCAAGCTTGTGCTTGACTATGAAGTGGACATGGCGACCAAAAAAGGCTGCTTTTCTGAATAAAACACGGCTAGAATCTTGCCTACTGCGGCACAGAAACTACTTGAAAACATTTATTTTTTTAACTGGGACTAAATCATTGGTAAAGCATTTGGGATCAATAAAGTATATTAGTGTGAATGAAATATGAACCAGCACATAGTGTCAGAGATGAGCGACATGTTGCGTAGACTGGCAGGTTAGAGGCGTAATGGTCTCTTTCCTAGTTTTAGCTAATTGAACAGCATTTTATGCCAGCATCAAATGAAATGTTGCCTCCAAACTGCAACTATACCATCACACGACAATAGCAGAAATGATATCCACCCTGTGTATAGAAATGATGAACTGGGGAACATGGAATACATGGACAAAACACCACTGTAGTGTCACCACTGGTGAAATGTTGTGTATAATAATAATAATAATGATGTCCAACCATTTCAGAGATGTAAGGGCAGGGAAGGAGATGAAGGTTGTCTAGTTCACAGATGTGTGATAGACATTGTTGATCTTAATGCCAAATTTGCTCTCTGACCCGATTGGTGTATAGCAAGTCTTTGATTACCATTTGAAAGCATAAGTTGCCAATATAGACAACTTATACTTCCAAAGTTGTAGTAAAAGGTTGTTTGGTGTCTCTGCTCATGGAGCCTTTTTATAAGTGATGCTTTGAATTTGAAAATTGAATCCTTGAAGTTCATGAGTTGAAAATGATATTGTGGGCTCATTGCACAAGTAACTTCATTTGCTAATGGTTGCTCTTGGTGTCATATTTTCTTCATTTCAAGGCAAAATTCTAAAACATCACAAAACTTTGTTGCATTAATTTAATGTTTTCACATCAAATTGCTGGGCACATTAATTGCTGTTTTCTCATCAAATTGCTCTAAAATTGTAGTACTAGAGCAATTCATGTCCTTCCCTCAATGTGAAAAAATTCGTCCAAATTTTTAGTTTTAGATCAAGAATTTAAAAAATGTATAGAAAAAAGATTCTCTATTTAAGAAAGTGGAGGTAAACTTAATTTCAGAACAAAACAATCCTTTTGAATTCTCATCACAAGGAAAGCTGGTAAAGGTGAATTAATCAATTGGTGCACATTTCTAGATGCTTCTATCTAGAGGGTTGACAGTACTTTCCTTTGTTCTGAAGCAAAACACTCCAGTTAAGTAGCAGTTATTTGAGGTTTTGTAAACAAGGTTCAATACCCAACCTCTTCAGTGGAACACAAGTGCAGTATTGTGTGTATGGGAATCGGTGCTCTTGAAGGAAAATGTGAGGTGTTCAGCTGAAAGTTAGGTAGACCTTCCTTTTGTTGGAATAGAAAATATTTTTCTTCTGCATGGGCTATCTTTTTTATTCATTGCTGCTCTGTGTTTCAGCACCTACTACTTTCTTCTTTTATTTTTAGCTTTTTCTATAAACTAACTTTCTGTCTAACAATTTTTATATGCAGGGAATCTTGTGTGGGAACACACATTGTGCATAGATTCTTGTTCCCCAAACTCTAAATTAAATTGTGCCTTCTTTCTCCCTCTCTTTGAAACACCTTTCATTGTTCAGGTTAGGGAGGCTCAAAATAACTTATTTAATCTAGTCTAATGATAGAAATTGGTAGCATTTTAGTACCAAATTTTGAAACTCAAGCAAGGAATTTCATTTTTCCATTCGCTTTTTATTAGAATTGGTTTTCCTTCATTTATTATTAGTAAGCAAAATCAAAAGCTTCCGTCCAAGATTTATGATTGCTTCCTAGCCATTCAGTTTTCTAATCAACAATTTTTTTTATTTAGGTTGACTATTGTTGGCACCAATTAAAATTGAATGAGGATGTTCAATTCCACATCTTGAAATTTTTTTCTACTGCATCTATCTGTTCTACCCCAATGATCAGTTGCTGAATACTAGCATAGTTGTAAAACTTGATCTTCTCATGTTAAATTTGCTTTCTTCCATTATATTCCATGCTGATCAGTAGTGCCCCTCACTTTGAACTGTTGCCACTGACTGTGAACTGTTTTCTGCTTGATAATGAGTAGCAACTAGTAAAGACGGAGATTAAAACTCTTGGATTTGCCAAGTTACTATTGGAGAAGTGGTACAAATGAAAATGTAATGGATGAAAATGAATAGGGCAGTGGAGTATGGATGATGATGACTTGGTCAACAGAGTGTGGATGATGATGACTTGGTCAACAGAGTGTGGATGATGATGACTAGGTCAGCAGAGTGTGGATGATGATGACTTGGTCAACAGAGTGTGGATGAAGATGACTAGGTCAACAAAGTATGGTGGGTAAGAATAGATTAAACAGAACATGGATTACGGAGCATGGATTGGTGGGAAGGACACACCGTAGGAAGTAAACCAAAACTTTTAATTAATTACCTGTCATATAAAGTGACTATGAGACCAATAGAAGGAACCTGAGGAGCTTGGGAAGCAACATGCAAATATCTTAACCAAGAACATACTATAATACATGCATCAACCAAAAATAGGATCTACTACAATTTATACAGTAACCTCAACCAAGATGGAAAAAATATACACACAGAAGCTATTCTTCACTAATGAGAAGAAAATGGGGGATTTACAAATGAAAATGCATAACTTGAAGGAACATTCTATTTAACTTGAATGTGAACATAAAATAAGATAAATTCCACAACTCAAAAATGAGATAAGAACTTTAAATAATAAATAAACTGATGCAAATCAAACAACAAAAGTACAAACTGAAAATCAACAAAATAAACTGTAGCAAGTTATTAAAATAGGAAAGTTACTCACATGCCTTAAGAGAGATAACTTATAAACTCATCCTACCAGTGCAACTGAAGCTTCACTTAGAATTGTCTTAGGCTTACTACTAGTGTCTTTTAATAACTTGAATTTACTAGCAAAGCTAAAAAGAATGAGAATATTCAATTAGGCTATAATCAATCAGAAAAAATCTAATAATTGGTTTGAAAGAGGCATTAAAGCTGTGCTACAAAAAGTAACAACCTTTGGTTACAGAACAATTTTAAAATTTTCAGATTATACAGATCTCCAAATTGTTTTATCCTTGCATATTTTTAAAGTCAAACCTTACTTGAAAGTTACAGAAAGTACTCTTCCTCCTCTTATTGCAAACACATGTTCATTAGTACTGTTTTTTCTTCTTGTTTTTCTATTGTTTGTCTTTTTTGATATTTTTCTCATTTTTAGTGGAGCTCACATTTTTATGCCCTGCTAGTGGTCATGTAGACTTTTGGGTCTTTACTGTGAGTTGGTATTCAATTGAGCATCTATTTCGAAGTTGCCTGTCACCAGATACTTCTGCAAGCTATGGTTATGGCTTGTGGCATGCTTAGGCACTTAGCACAGCTGATGGTTAAAGCTGGTCAAGCTCTGGTGAATGACATACTCTACGGATCTCTTGCGTGTATTTGTGTACACTAGTAGAGCAAGCTTATAACAGTATTTTTCATTTCAGATTATTCTTTGTTTTTACCTAGTTTTGTGTGCTGTAACAAGGAGCCCAGTTTTATGAACAATGTCAGGATTTGGCCTGGAAGAGATAGGCATCCCTGGGGGTGCCTATTTGAAGGACTCCCTCAGCCATTGCACTGATCCTCTCAAAGCTATAGAGGAGTTCCAGGTGAGGCTTCTTGCAAGTTTAATTCTTTTCATTGGTGCAATTTCATTCCATGAGATATTGGAAACTCTTATGCTGTTACCTTTGTAGTTGGAAAACATTCAAATTTTTTGATTTCTCTAAATAGGGTGTCCATAAAGTTGTGGTGCAATTTGAAATTACTGTGGCTTTGAAACTATACATGATGGAAACAATCTGTGAAAGGTATTAGAAACAAGAATTTGATCCTGTAGCAATTTAACATGATCCAAAATCAGGTTATAAAATTACATTTGTTCATCTTTTGAAAATCTGGAAAGTGTACCTCTCACCTATGCAGTTATGTGAGGAATAAGAGAAAACTTATATAAATTAAATTTTTAACTATGCATCAAGATGAAAGGAACAGAGAGGAAGTATTTTATGAGAAACCTGTATTGCTCACGGGAAAGGCTTTCTATTTTTCAAGTGATCAAACTCCCATGGCCTTGTTTTTTGCATTGAAATGTTGGGCCTTGCTGTGTCTTCCATTACATGCAGCAAAAAAGACTTGGTTGTTACAATCAGCAGTACATACTCTCATGACTACCAAGCTTGCATAGTAGTCATGAGTTATTTTTAAAATGAATGTTTTCAATACAGTGCTTGACAATTGATAGTTAAAGTTGGTAGTGACTGTTTTATGGCAAAAGTAAAACATGCTTTCAATGTACCTATACTGGTCTGCATTATTGTTCAAACTTGTGTTTTGGCTGATGTTTTATTCAAGCAAAGTGCGGGAATTTTCTTCATTATCATTTTTTTATAAAAATGTTCAACCTGTTTGCAAATCTGAAGTGATAAACTAAGGGAAGTAAATGATATGTGAAGTATATTGTACTACATATTAACAATTTAACATCCATCCTCAATTTTGCATTCTGATTATATCTGAGGTTGTAAGAACATTCATGTATTTACCTACATGAATCCAAATTATTTCCAAAACACAGGTCAAAATAAAACAAATTTTTTACTTTTTTCATGAACAATACCTACTGAAGATTTTTTTAGAAAAAAGCTAAATCTCCATTGATTGACAAAGTAGATTGAGCTGGTTAACTGTATTGTGCACTTACATTTAAAACAAGAATCTTTTATTTCCAGGTTGAAAATGGAATTTTGTTACCCTCTTTGCGGCCAATGCTGCACTTACTGGATCTGCACAACGTCAAACGGCTGGACTTTCACAACAGCATTATGGAAGTAAGCAATCTTCAGCTCTCATGCACAGCAGTGGCTTGATAAAATATGGTTTTTCAAATTTTTCTTTTATTATGTAGTGTTCTAAATATTGGATGAATGTGTGTACAATGCTTCATATATCTATGTGACCATTTGCCTAACTTTGAATGGAGGGGAGCTACAATGCTCAGCAGTTGAGCTTGCAGAGTACTTTGATGATTCCATGTTGGTAAACTAGATACTTCTGTATTGTAAGCATGGCTTGCTATCCTAATTATTTCTTCAGATTTATATCATTCGCTGGTTAAAATCTTACCTTACTGATGTCCAGTGAACTGGTGTGCTCTTTTTTGTGAAAGGGCAGTTTTGTATGTGGGAATCATTTTTACATCTGCTTTTGACTTTGAGTCATCAAAAAGTATTCATGATGTGTGAAATGCTGTACTCATTTGACATAACAATATTGGCAGTTAATGTCTTCATGATTTTTCATTTTGTGTCACTTTTTTGTATTGTTTGATCTTTTATTTCAGTTCTCCGTATATGTCCTACCTTATATTGTACTACAGTTTTTGGATGCTCATGCCATCTTTCAGTTTGGTTATGGGTCCCAATCTGTTTTTTTCCTGTTGCTCTTATATGTGAATTTCTCATCTTATGACCGGGGGGACAATGTGAGGACCCGAGCTGAGAGTTAAGTGTAGGCTTTCTTTTTTGTTGAAATAAAATGTTTTTGTTATGTAAAGGACCACCTTTTTTTGGTTCACTGCTGTCCTGTTTTTTCAGCACCTACTACTTTCTTCTTCAACTTTGGTCTTGTTTCATAACCTTCTTCCACAACTTACTGTTTCTATACCCTTTCTGCGTAGATTTCGCGTTTCCTTAACTCCATGCTAAATGGTGCCTTCCTCCGTCCTCTTTGGATCGCATTTGTCGCTGCGGGTAGGGAGGCTAAAACTAACGACGACTAATCTAATCTAACTTATCTCTCATCTTATGATGGCTTGTACTTCTGTTTAATTTTCTAGCCATTGAGAATACTTCTTCTTGGCTTGTCATCTTATATGTTCATTTTTGTTCTGTTTCAAGTGACCTCCTGGCTTTTACTTGACATTGGGACCAGCTTTGCTCTTCTTGTCTTAATCTTATGGTTCATTTCTTCTTTCCATATCATTTTTAAGTGAGGTCTTGAATGCATATAACTGTAGCCGAGAATTAGTTTAAGAATAATTCATGATTAATGAGATGACCAATTTGGTAATATAATGGCCTAAGCATAGACCTAAAATGTAGATTTTTAATTTTAAACTACCTGTTCAAAAGATGTAATCCTTATCTTATCCAATTGCAGATAAAAAACGATTGGAGAAATGGAAAAATAAAAAATGAAAAAAGTGCTAATGTTTCTCATTAGGGAAAGTTATAATTAGCCATGTGGATAAGAAGATGAGGCCAATACATGGGAATGTATGACCAGTTTATACATGCTTGACTTTCGTGGATAATTCCTGGGATGGAATGAATGCCAAACTCAGTCTGTCAGCAGCAACAAAAATGATCACTTACTTGGCATGTAGGGCCCTAATGTCATTGTGGTGTCTAGTAGAAGTTAGATTAGTGTACTTCTAGTTAGTGAGTATTGATCTCCCCAACAGTTTTGGGCTTGATTTCAATGTTTTGTGATTTGTAGATGAATATATAGTACGCAATATTTTCTCTTATTTGTCAAATTCTGTGTGGATTCATTTCATAATTTTACCATTTTTTATTGTTGATCTATTTCTCATTTACTTAATTATTATTGTGGTCTAGAATGTTGTGTTCAAATTTAACTTAGTTTATCTGTGGAATAATTTTGATATTTGTTGAATTGTGTATGTGCATGTTGGACTTAAATGTAATAGAAAGCATAGGCCTTGTGAATTTCTATCATAGATGATCTATTTTGCTTAAGAACTAGTGTGCAACTCCAGCTAATATGTCAGTGCTTGGCACATTTTCGAGAACTGAAGTTCTTTTTCACTTTCAATATAGGTAATGCTATCTAAGGCAAGGGTTTATCTATTCAACTAATGGGAAAATTATAGAATACAATTTTTGTTAAAGTATAGAAATTCCAAATGGTATATGTTACGTAGTACTGTATTATGTGAGAGGATTGCATTATTGACAGTTAGAGAGCTTCTCTAAGCTCTCAAGCTTGCAGCACATCATTGGAGCATTTTTACCATGGCATTTTTTAGTAATGTGTGTTAAGGTGGCTAAGCAGTCCAGAACCACTGTCATTGTTTCCTCGTTTGCACATGTCACGTTTAAACATCCAGCCGTTGCATTTCCCTGAATAACCAAAGAGACTTTTATGCATGTTTGCATGTGGATGTTATCAGAAAAGGGTCCAATGTAACAAACTTTCTTGAGGTGCATTACTGGCACTTATGTAGGTGTGGGGAGAGTTCAGCTCTAAGGTGATAGTTGATAAATATAAGACATTGATCAGGGCTGTCCTAATATACTGTGCAGGATATTACTAAGATAACCTATTTCAAGTTGGAAAGTCAGCAGTGTTTGCAGTTGCTTCCTGTGTGTTGGCTGAATTAGTTCCCATCATCTTTTATGCATTTAGGAAAATGTAACTAAATCATTGAGCTTTTGACGGCAAAAAACTAACGCTTCCCTTGAGATTTTTTGATCATTTAGCAGCTTTGTGCTGTTCTCTTCCAAGACAGTTGAGGCCACTCTTGAGGTCTTAAGATGCAACCAAGTCAGTCAAAATTGTTCTTAATGCATGTTTTATGGAATGGTCATGTACTGTTTGAGTTTCTTACATGAAGCCAAGAGCTCTGCTAGTAGAGCAATTGTCATGGAATATTTCATTTATTTCAGGAGTTGCGCGACAAGCTCATAGCGCAGATCACGGAGCTGGGAGCTAAGGAAGGCCGCGAGCGGGATCGCAAGCTCAAGGAGCTTCTCACCAAGAGCTTCCCTGTCATCAAAATCAAAGCCCTCAGACCTGTGGTCATGTGCATCCTCAAGCACATGGCTCATGTTGAGGAAAAGTATCTGAAAATTTTGGTAAGTTTCTTGTAGTGATGTACCGATGTATCGGTATCGGCAAGTATCGGTCATTTTACTGGTATCGGTATTGGCAAAATCCGACCGATACTTTCCCATAATACGTATTTTATCATAAAAATGAAAGTCATAAATTATGAAAGTAAAAGTATAATCAAATAAAGAGCCTATTCATACCTAGTAAATTAGTTAGTTAACTGTTGAATTATAGCGTTTAATCAGGCCCGCTAACTGAATTTATAACTTTGAATTCCCGATGAGTCATGTGCGGTCAGTAAGTGTGAGCTATGTTCCATGAATAGTAAGCACAGTAGCAACATAAAATTATTATACTTTTACAACTAAAACCTACATAGTTTGACCCAATTTCCATTTCTCCAAGTATATGACAGGCTAACAAAATCATACCAATTAAATAAAGTTGAAGGTGCATTTTAAAGTTTTTTGTAAATTTAATAAAGAACTAGCTGAAAATTCTATTTTAATTTAGCTTGTAAATCGTCAAATATTACAAAGCCAATTATTTTATTTTAATTTAGCATGTAAATCACCGTACATTACGAATCTAGCATTTTTCTTCTATTTTAAGACGTTTGAAAAATCCGCGAACAATCTTATAGTTGGTTGCGTGTTTGAGGATTTTTTCGGTTTTGGGGCCTATCGAATTTTAATGTTTTCTTTTTGCCAAAGTATGTATTTTGGTGTGAAAAACACGAAAATGATAATCATTTTGTATACAAATTATTCATTAAGTGTACCTAACCTAACCAAGGGTATAATTTCGAACATCTCACTGTTAATCATAGTGAAAACTTCGTGGACCCTGCAACAGGTGCACCCACTCAAATGGTTAAGAGTGTATGGCATAGTCTAAAAATGAAAAAAACGTCAGGGAGGCACTCACCGACAAATGATAGATTCCTGTCTGTGTGAGTTTGCGAGGCAAAAACGTACCGAGAAACCGCAGTTTTTTCAAAAAAATATTAGTGGAAATGAGCTTAATAAATAATTTTTCCTCAAAATGGTTATCATTTTCGTGTTTTTCACACCAAAATACATACTTTGGCAAAAAAAAAAAAAAATTCAATAGGTCCCAAACCGAAAAGAGCCGTGTTTGCTTCTGCACATTGTGTGTTAGTACATACATATACTGCTTGCGTTCACGCTGCTATTTCTGAGCCTAAATGCTACATTATATTACTAGTTTACGCCTGTAAATGGAGAAAAATATTTAAAATTAAATTGAGTCGGATAATAACCTCAGTTGGCAAATAAAGATTGCTAAACAGTGAATACTTATTTGCTCATACATGCTAATTACGGTATCACACGACAATGGAGCGGAAAGATGACGCAACCGAAAAACTTTGTGAGGGAAACGAATCAAACAATGACACTGGACTGCAATGTTGCCAACTTAGCATTAAAGTACGAATCTATCACCTAGCAGGAAAAATAGCATTAAAATGCAAAATCTAGCATTTTACAGGGCGATTTTACCATTATATTAAATTGAGTCATTTTCAATTTCTTTCTAGCATCTATTTGTTGACTCATGGTTACTCAACGACTCGTTGAAGTTTCGTCCAAACCTAGTTGAAGTTTCATCCAAACCTAGTCGAAGATGCGTCCAAACCTAGTCGAAGATGCGTCCAAACCTAGTCGAAGATGCGTCCAAACCTAGTCGAAGATGCGTCCAAACCTAGTTGAAGTTTCGTCCAAACCTAGTTTGATTGTTTTGGTCCACATTTGGAACCAGTTGCTGTTAGAGCTAGTCTACATTACGTTGCAATACGATTAGAAACACTTATCTATCGAATGGATTTCATTTCGTTTTTTTAACAATATAGTTAACAGAGCAAGAGCAGTTTTATTATTCACAATCAAAAACTTTGTCAAAATGGTTATATTATTGAATAAGTTTACTATAGCACCCATGTAGGGCTTATAACGGTTTTATTCTGAATTTAATTGTAAAAGTATCGGTATCGGTAGTAATATCTGTCAAAGTATCGGTATTTTCAAGTATTGGAGTATCGGTATCGGCCAAAAAATGGGTATCGGTTAAAAAAATGGTATCGGTACATCACTAGTTTCTTGCCTCTATATTTGTTCATTCGTTTTTACCAGCTGTTAAAACTTGATAATGCATCATTGCTATTTGCTGCTACATCTACAATTATGATCTGTATACCAATGTAAGGTTTGGTTTGAGGTTGAGTTTCATGTGATGGTGAGTAAAAATTAGTTACATATGTTAAAATGTCAGAGTTTGTCTGCTAGATTATTGAGCTCTATGCTCAAAATATAGCCACCTCCTTGGATCTGCACTGTTTCAATAAAAGTGCTCAATTAAATCATGAGCTTATTAGCATGGTTTAAACAATTTTTCCCATTTCTAGTTGTCATTCCCATCCTTGGTTGTAATCTAGTGTTTTGGTAATCCAAAAACTTTAATGAGGCAATGTCTTGTTATCTACTCTCGTCAAGTATTACAGTAAAGGAGATTTTTGACAATGGTGATATTTACATGAGAATGACAGAGGTTTGCTTGTCAATCCGTGACACAGTTGGTGCGTAGATCGGTGTACTGGCACAGTTCAGATAAAATGGTGAGATCTTGCATGTCAACAATGATAAGTGGTAACTGTGGTGGGATTTATGCTAGGTATTTTGAATTTTTCTGAATTGCCCTTGAACTATCAACACATTTACACTGCATTGAATCAAAACTGTGACATGATAATCTTCCTCTCTTTGGATCACATTCGTTGCGGATAGGGAGGCTTAAACTAACTAATAATCTAATCTAATCTAATCTGTTCACCAAAGTTCGGGTCACCCTGTATAGTTAGTGATAAATCTTTGACTCTGCTGCTAGTTTTCGCAGTCCTGTCTACATGAGGTGGACTGTTTTTATTTACATGCAGTGATTATTTAGGTCCACTTACGAATCTATTTTTTTATTAGCTTGTTAACCCATTGCTCCAGTCTAAAAAAATATAATACTTAAGACTTCCAGCAAGAACTCCGAATACCAGCTATACAAGCTGCGTATGTCCAATAGTCACTGCAAATGTAATGTAATGTACTATGCAGGTGCGGGACCGTGAGCTGTATGATGCTTGCGACACTGAAGTCAAGCGCCAGATCTGGAAAGACTCACAGGCCTTGTTTGGCGACGAGGTGTCGCCGCTCCTCACTGGCTACATCACGAGCAAGGAAGACACCTTGTTTAGTGTGGACAACCTACACAACCTCTTCTTCAGTCCTTCTCCCAAAGTAAGACGGGGATATTGCCAACTAGCATGTATTCACTACACGGTATTTTCCCATTCTGCTTCTTGTGGGCTTCTTGCCTAATGGTAGTCAATGTCACTCTCCTCTTCTATTTAGGTATTTCATTTTCACAGTTTCGTTTTGAAAAAACTTGTTCAATTACTCCATTTCCGAATCTCTCATCTTTAGATTGGGTCTGGCGTTACTGTAGTGTTTCTTATTTAATCTTTTCGTGTTGTTTTCGTAAAGTGATTCTCCGATTTTTTGCTATAAATCTATATATGTTAATTTTTGTTTTTTGACTTCAAAATCAAGAAATTATCTATTAATTAATGGATAGATTTCTTGTAACTCTTGTTATTGAAGTTATCTGGTAACAATATGCCTTTCCGGCTTAATACGGCAATAAAATCGTTAATGCCGTGTATTTTCATTGCTTTTAGTTTGGGGTATGGATGTGTGGAGCAAGAAGAGCAATGGTTATGAGGGATGTGTTCAGTGAGAACCCAAGAGATGAAGGCAGACACCGTAGGTGGTGGAGAATTTCAGCTTACGATTCATAATTTGATGCAACTTCATTCATGGCATAATCTTTTATCTAACGAAAAGTCTCGCAGACTGAAGCTGTTAATAAAACTGCACTGTAGTGATGCGCCTTGTGATGCAAGCTTTGCACAACTGGCTGGATCAAGTTGTTGTTCTACCTATGGTTACCAAGGCATCGAACTACTTTCACGGAGATGAAACAAGTATTTGGAGTGTCCAGGAATTAAATTTTATAGTTGAGGAAGAAGTTGAAACATGATTGTTTCCATACCAAACAAAAACTAAACTTCGACCCATAACTGACCATCGAAATTATGACATTTCTTTGAGTACAAAAATGGATGGATTTATTCCTAAATTACCAAGTCAAAAACGTTTTCTCCAAAGTTTTTAAAACGAGTTTTAAATGTGGGATTTCTGTAAGTTTCGAAAGCTTAGATTTTGAAAACTCCTGAGAAAAAACTGAATGGTGCATGTAATGGTAAGTAGTCTTGAGATTTTACGGTTGGTTTCATATTAGGAGCATCTCTAATAGTGATACAATATGACGAAGCAAAGAGAGTTAACAGAAGGTGTAAATGATCGCACTTTTTCCCTCACTGTTCTAAAATGAGCTATCAGATTGTTTTTAGCAACTTTAACGGCTCGTTAACATGTACATTACACGATGAAGAAATGTGTAATGGCTAACATGGGAAATTGTCAAGATATGGATTAATGCGAAAGGTTTCAATATTTAAATGAACATTACTTATGCCAAAGCTAATTCGTTGGTGACATGAGATGAACTTAGAAAAAAAATCTTAGCAATGCTGGGAGACTTGTCAGTAAGGAAACACTAATGATAATCTTCACTGGCAAGAACTCAAATCACGATTTCTTTGTAAGACCCATTACTGAAGAAACTCTATTTTAAATTGAAATTGCAGTGTGAAAAATTTAATTTGGAGCACTGCAAAGATTTTCAACAACTTTGATGGTTTGATGAAAGCATGATTGAGCTTCATGGTCGTATTGTCACTTAGATCTGAGGAACAGATGGAGCGACCCACACCCTCGAGAGCATCATCCCGACTACGAAAGTGTGGCGGTAGCATCATAGGATGGGGTTGCTTTGTATTTGATGGCTAAAGGACAATCAGGAACAAATGAAAGAACAAAAAGTAAAGCTTAACATCGTGAGGTTCTGTAGGATAATTTGCCTGAGTACTGAGGGTCTGGATCCTAGATCTGGGTGGCTGTTTCAACTGGACAGTGTTCCTAAACATACCACTAAGGTACAGTCATTTATGAAATGACATCGTGAGGTTATGTAAGATTAATTTGCCTGAGTACTGAGGACCTGGATCGTAGATCTGGGTGGCTGTTTCAACGGGACAGTGATCCTAAACATACCACTAAGGTACAGTTATTTGTGAAAAGTTCCATAGTTACTATATCAAGCTACTGACACGACCTAGTCAATCATGGATTCAATTGTGTTTTCAATCGTCAATTTGCTAGCACTGTGAATGCTTTTAAGAAATTTCCTGACCATTTTTAGGTTGGGAATCTCCCGGTATTCTAAGTGCGAATGTTAACCAAAATTTTCTTGTTGAATTATTAAGGAGATACTGTATGCGTATATCAGTGTGTATTACCGGAAACCGCATTTCTTTGTGCAATGTAGTTACGATTTTATTGGTAATGCTCCGGGATATTAGGGTTAGCATAACGTGAAAAATATAATGATCTTGGCTCAAATATTTTGAATGATGCGAAGAAAACGGTCAAATATTGGGACCACACTTGGCGTGACGGCCGCTATAAAAGATATTGTGTAAACATGAATGCACTGGTGTTCGTGCATAAAAATTGAAGATTTTAAATGTGTTTCTTGAATGCTTGTGCGTGATTGGTGTCTGACGGCACTGGACTCTGGGAGAACCTAAGAACGGGAGAAACTTGGCTCGATTCTGTTGGCATTTACAATTCTGTACTAGGTCTGATGAAAATTTTATGGAAAAAATTCTAAGGTCAGATCGACGCAAAATGACCAACAACCAACTTCAGTGAATTGATGGCTTTAGCTAAAGAAAAATGGACTAAGATTTAGTCCAAGCGTTGCTAGTATTTAGTACAAACTTGTAAGAACTGCGTAAGAGCTGCAATTACTAACAGAATAAAGTGGCCCATAGACGATAAATTTAATTGTCAATATCATTGACTCGATATATTGATGAGATTTTTGGTTGCCCACAAAGTTAATTAATTGACGGTCGTCAATCAAGCCCACAGACGATCAATTAAATTGTCAATATTCATCATTGTCAATTATATTGACAATAAAATTGATCGTCTATGGGCCGCTCTACTGCGAAGTTGTATTCAACACATTTTTTTCAAGTGTTCGAATACATTTCACTACAAATTTGACAAATTGTGTGGAAGATCGGTTTTCTCATATTCAGCATATGTTTATCCCATTTACGACCCTCAGTTGGGTTTGTTGATTTTAATCGTATCCTTGGTGTAGCCGTAATATTAATGTCTTCAATTAGTATTTTTCTTTGATATACTCGTTTCCCCTATGCATAACTCAAGAATTATTGGAGTTCCTCTGAGCATTGATGAGTCAGACAGAGCTAGAATGCATGGCTTTATTTTTTAACCACTATCTGGATTTGGGGTTAAATGGATTGTACTTTTTGAAAAAATTCTTAATGTAAGTCGAGTGGTCCTCTCAACTGAGTTACCATTTGTAATTTCTCATTTTATCCAGTAACATTACATGTCAAATTGTTTTAGAAGAAAGAACGCTATTCTGTCTGTTGATGAAGATATTACAAGTTTCCCATGTCAAAAACAGTTTTATGTTGGTGTTTTTTCTATTCAACATCAATACACATTTTTACAGTTTTTCAAACTCTGAAATGGATGTTGCTGGTAGCGTAGAATTTTTAGCTTTTTTCCAGTTAAGCCCCTCAGGGGGATACAACTATTGTAACTGTGGGAATTTGCACTCCCAGGGGGATTATGTGTGGTCCCGAGCTAAAGGTTAGGTTGGGTAGGCCTTCTTTTTGTTGAAATAGAATAGGTTTTTATTACAGACCATCATTTTTGGGTTCACTGCTGTCCTGTTTATCAGCACCTACGACTTTCTTTTCAACTTTTTCCTTGTTTCATGAACTTTTTTCTTAGCTTACTGTTTCTATGCATCTTGTGCATAGATTCTGTGTTCCCTTAACTCCATCCTAAATGGTGCCTTCATCCTTCCTCTCTTTGAACATCTTCATTGTGGTAAAGGGAGGCTAAAACTTTCTTATAATCAATCATTAATTTTCCAGTTAATGTAATTTATTACATCAGATCTTTCCGAACTTCATTATTGTTTTTAAAGCTTTTAGAGAACCTACACTTTGATGCTTATTTTTATGGTATTTTTTATAAAGAATTGAGTTTAATTAAACTTAACCCATGTGCAGGCACGGCGCCAGGGTGAGATGGTCCAGAAATTGGTCCACATGATAGGCAGGAATGTGAAACTGTATGATCTCGTGCTTCAGTTCTTACGGACCCTCTTCCTACGTACACGTTTTGTGCACTACTGCTCTCTGAGAGCGGAGTTACTTATGGCCCTGCACGACAAGGAGGTACATGACATCACTGCTGTTGACCCCTGTCACAAGTTCACTTGGTGTTTGGATGCCTGCATCAGGGAAGGCAGAGTAGATGCCAAGCGGTGAGGACCTGTAGAGAAATTGATATTGTGTAATTTTCTAGGTTTTTATGCCAGCAGCAGGGAAGACAGAATGGACGTCAAGCGGCGACGACCAGTAGAAAAGTAGTTTTCTAGAGCGTATTTTGATACCAGCAGCAGGGAATGCAGAATGGACACCAATTGGTAAAGTCTAGTCGAGAAAGCTTATTTACCTACGAGTATGTACAATTTTTTTGGCCATCTTCTGCGTACCTACAGCATGGGGTGCATAATGGTCGTCAGGCGGTGAGATCCATTGGAGAAATTTTTGAGCTGTTTTCTGAGGCGTCCTTGCAATGTACAGCAGTTACGATTGCAGAGTTCATGTTTACTGTGCTGCCTATTTTTATATTTTGAACGAGTCCCTTGCCCCTCAATTTCTTTTTAGGAAATACAGCTATTGTATCTATTGAAATAATCGCCCTGATGAGAGGTGTGAGGTCCCGATCTGAAATTTATACAGGCCTTCCTTTTGTTGACCCCCTCGCGCCATCTCGCCCTTGTCGCGGGGAGGGGGCTTGCGTGCCTTTATGATGCCCAGGGCTGTGCTGCCCAGGTGCAACCATGGCAGAGTGGCCTGGGTTGAGGGGTCAGACGAAGAGGGATGGCAGCATGTGACCACCCTACTGACCTGGACTTTCTATATGGATATGTGCTGATTTTCTCTCTTCGGATGACCTGGCCTTCTCCTGGATCACGCTCTGACCTCTCCTTGGGGGCTGGCAGGAGCCTAGGCCCGTCCTGCCAGTTTAGGAGTCGCATACGACGAGGGCTAGTGGGAGGGGCGGCTGGGTAGATGGGGGGCTGCTTAAACGTCCTTGACTTGCGGGAACGCGTCTTTGACTAGTCAAGCGCATCAACTTGCTGATCCTGGCCACCCTGACTGCTATGCCTGTACCTAGCGAGCGATCCTGTTGGGACTGCGTGTGCCCGATATCAGGGATCCCCTTGTTGGCGGCCGAATTTGGTGCCGGCTCGGGGTGACAGGTTAAACCTTACCTTTTATCAACATGGAAAATTTTCCCGCTGCAACTTCAGTGACGACCCGACTTTCTTGTAAGGACATCTGTTCTGAATACTCCCCAACTTTGCCATTGGCGCAGCAACCACCATCACAGTCTTCTGCGAGTGGTGACGCTGAAGCCGGGCCGTCTGAGAAAATGAATATTATCCTTGAACCTCACGTTCCCCCATCTCAGAGTCAAAAGGTGCAACCACGCCGACACAAGCGCCGTGTTCGGCGGCAACATCTGTTTGCAGAGCCCTTGGCCAGTGTCGATGATAACGAAAATAGAACTATTGCTACGGAATTTAAAAGATTTTTCACAATTAAAACTAAGGATGGATCGCCCATGAGTCACGTTGACGTGATAGAAGCCAATCGTCACCTGTGCAGAGGACTTGGTGGCAGACCTGCAAAGGTAACGGAGACCCGGAACGGCAGTCTACTGGTTGAGGTGCTTAACCAACACCAAAGTGCGGCTATTTTAGGCCTGCGGTCCCTTGCGGGCGTCAGCGTGCAGGTTTCTCCTCATGACAGACTTAATGAGTGCAAGGGGTACCATATGGTACGCGAACCACCCCCAGTATAGTGACGATCGCCTCCTGGAGGAACTGAAGCATTTCGAAGTGAAGGCATCGTACCGGATCAAGAGGTTTGAGCAGGGCGTTTTGATGCCCTCGCCGATCTACATCCTCACTTTTGACCGCTGCCACCTACCACAGTCCGTGGACATAGGATGGACAAGATGCTCCGTGCGTCAGTATGTGCCGAAGCCCCGTTGGTGTTTCAAGTGTCAGGACTTTGGGCACGGTGCCAGGTCTTGTTGTGCTGAGCCTGGCGTGTGTGTTAACTGTGCGGAAGAGCAGCATGAGCTGTCCTGCGCCAAATCTCCCCGATGTGCCAACTGTGGTGAGCAACATCCTGCTAGCTCTCAGTCTTGTTTCTACTATAAGCTGGAAGAGGAAATCATTGCGATGCAGACAAACCAACGCATCAGCTATGGCGAGGCAAAACGCGCTGTTAGCAGTCGTTTCAATAAAACCCAAAGTTCATATGCAGAGAAGGATAAAGCCCCTCAAGCGGTGCCCGCCAACCGTGTTCCCGGTCCTGCCGGCCGGTACCAGCTGGGGGAAGCTGCAGTGGAGCGGGAGCCGGGTGCTGGTAGAACGGCCGTTTCGAGATTTCATGCAACCGAAGAACAACCATCTCCTCCCAAAAGTAAAGAAAAAAGAAGTCCAACCCTCTGTATTACCGAAACTTCAGCGGCGGACCAGCCAATTATCGACCCATTGCCCTGACTAGCTGTCTTGGTAAGCTGATGGAAAAGATAGTAAATGTCCGGCTTACGCGATGGCTTGAGGCTGAAGAGCTGGTGAACCCCGTACAGTTTGGTTTCCGACAACACCGCGGAACCGTAGACGCTCTGCTGCGCCTTCAGAACAACCTGGTAGCTAACCTCACAGAACCCCGACAGACTTTATGTGTTTTCTTCGACTTGCACAAGGCCTATGATACTGCGTGGAGGTATGGAATCTTCAAATCGCTGCATGGATATGGACTCCGTGGTAATATGGCCTTGTACATCCAGGAGTTTCTTGGTGAGAGAACTTCCCGTGTTAGAGTGGGTCGTACGCTCTCCTCACTGCAGCTACAGCGTGAAGGCTTGTCTCAAGGAAGCGTCATGAGCTGCATGTTGTTTAACATTGCTTTGAACGGTATTACTTCAGTACTTCCCTCTGGCATTTTGGCCTCTCTGTATGTGGACGATTTTATGCTGTACTCATCTGCATTTTTGCCTGCGGTGACTCGCAGAATGCAGAAAGCCATCAACAGTGTGAACAACTGGGCTGTTGAGCACGGTTTTACCTTTTCTACTGAGAAGACTGTAGGCCTCCATTTCCAGGGCCGCGGCCGCTGTGACCCTCCTCGACTGGTGCTGAGGGAAGGACAGGTGGTTTTTGCACGCAGTGTAAAGTTTTTGGGGATGACTGTGGACGATAAGCTTACCTGGAAACCTCATTTGGCAGCCCTCAAGGTTGAGTGTGCTCGGAGAATGAATCTTTTTAAAATGTATATCTGGAGTAACATGGGGAGCAGATCGAGTGACGTTGCTGCGACTGTACAGAACTCTCATCAGGAGCAAGATAGACTATGGCTGTATAGTATATCAATATGCCAA
>JACJUY010001510.1:0-45097 GCA_014220935.1 Platorchestia sp. MABIK | reverse complement strand
ATTTTGCGAGTAGACGTAAGAATGTCATGTTATGCTGGGTGCCCGGACATGTGGGAGTATCGGGCAATGAGCGAGCTGATCGGTAGGCTAAGCAAGCTGCGGAGACAAATGGGGAAACGCTGAATTTGATGGTCCCCTTCCGAGACTACTACCCTCGGATAAAAGCTGCAGTGATAAGTTTGTGGCAACAGGAGTGGGACAGAACAATTAATAACAAATTAAGAAGTATTAAACCCACCGTGCGTGAGTGGATATCGTCAAGTTGCCGCCCTCGCCGGATGGAGGTGATACTCTGCCGCCTTCGTATTGGCCATACCCGATTGACGCACGGACACTTGATGGAGCGGCAGCCGCAACCACGATGTGAGCGATGCCACTTTCCTTTGACTGTGAAGCACTTTCTTGTTGAGTGCCCTCGATATGCTGCTGCCAGGAATGTATGTTTCCCGAGACTGCGAGGTCATGATGAGGATGTAATGACCGGAATGCTCAGGGAAATTGAGCGCTCAACTTTCAGTGTGACAGCGCTTAAGATGTTCCTAGAGAAGTGCAACTTGAAATCTGAAATTTAACCAGAAAAGAACAGCGTAAGCAAGAAGAACTTTCTTCACGTCTGAGATGTGGATGACTAAACTGCAACATGGCCGGGTGTGCTGCGTAGATGCCTCTGGGGATTTCAGCATGGGTAAGGCGCCCGGCCATAAATGGGTGGGCAGCTGAAATCTCCTACGGGGTGTTTTGGCTGTCCTGTGCTTGCGGATTGTGCGTGGCTCTGTGGATGATCCCGACAAAGATCAACTGGGGCTCTTATAAGATGACAACAATGTGGGTGGCAATTAGAGCGGTTTTTGTGATGGCTGCTGCTGTATTTTCCATAATGGTGATTGTGACAAACTTGGAACAACAATTAGATAGTGTGCTTCCGTGTAACGATGTGAATTTTGTATTATTGAACTGTGAGATCTACGGCGCGATATAGTACGAATTACTGAAGCGCTAGCAAATTAATGCTAATACTACTACATCCTTTTGTTGAAATAGAATAAGTTTTTTGGTTTGTTACTGACCATCTTTTTTTGGTTTACTGCTGTTCTTTTCTTCAGCACCTTTTGCTTTCTTCATAACCTTTCATCATATTTCATGAACTAACTAACCTCTAATCTAATCTTTCATGAACTTGTTTCATTTTTGCTGTTTTTATGCGCGAAATTAGGGGAAACAGCTTGTGCATAGATTCCCCATTCCTTTAATTCCATGCTAAATAGAACCTTCTTCCTTCCTTCCTCTCTCAGAAAACCCACATTGTGGTTAGGGGTTTATAATTAACTGATACAGTACTCTTACCCGTTTTCTGAGAGAGATGTGTTTTTGTCACACAGGCCTCCTCTAGCTCAAGTGCCTTTGTGTCTCCATCTCTATTCATCTCGTTGCTATTCTCTGATATTTAAAATCCTTCGGAGTTTAACTTTATTGTAGTTGAGCTAACCGAGACGTTTTAATTTTGCTTTCTCACTGTACTATTTCACAAAAATTTTTGGGATTTCCCTGCAATATATTATGTTGAGTCAAGGCAGAGGTTAGTTGAAGACAAACTAAAACTAAAATGTTCAAAACATCTTTAGAGACAATAATTCTGCCATGAAAATAACTCAACTTCCACTACAAAGTCAGGTGAACAACAGTTAATTTTCCAGAGCTGATAATTATAATTTCTCTCAAGTGTAAAAATTCATTACGCGGAGGAGTAATGATATTTCGCAAAAATGACAGTTAAATCTCAAATGTGCGGGTCATTTTTTAAGACGGTGTTTCTGTCTCAATGGCCTGGTGAGCGTGTATTAAATAAATGTAGAACTGTCTCTTGAACAAATTTTGAAAGTTGCTGTTAATTTATTGTTTGATGACAACACATGACCATAAATCTATAATGTGCTGTTCATAGCTAAAATAGAAACTCGAATTTTCTTTTCCCAGATCTCGGGAGCTTCAAGTATTTCTCGATAGCATCAGACGTGGGCAGGAGCAGGTGCTGGGGGACCTGTCTATGATTCTCTGCGACCCTTACGCCATCAACTTCCTGGCCAACTCAGTCATAAGGCTTTTGCACCACCTCATGAACAACGACCAGATGCCCAGAGTACGTGAAAATGTTCATTACAGTGTCTTCGTGTGTTTTATTTCAATGCCAAATGTTTCACTGTCTGTGTATATGATGTTTCATTGTGTTTCTATTTGTTGTTCTATTGTATTTTCTCTTTTTTTAAACCATACCATGTATGTATTTCATTTGGTGCTTTGCGTGTTGTTAGACATCACTGAGTGTGATTTGGTTTCTGTTATGTTATGAAAATGTAAGAGTGGCTTCATAAAACTCCTGTGTTTTTTCTCTTATGATTTTGCCCTGAATATCAGAGGTTGGTTAGGTGTAGCATATATCTTCCTTTGTCTCTGGGTTTATCATCGACAGCAAGTAAAATTATGCGCTACGTGGATGTTGATGCTTCTTATAAAACTACATGTGCTGCCCTACATGACGCTCGTAGGTGAGTCAGATGATTTTCAATTTCAGTGTGTTGCTCACATTTTGCTCAGTGAACACTGCTTGCATTTGAGTTTTCTGACTGTGATGTTATGCCATCACCTCTGTATTCAATGGAAATCAGCAACATTGGCAATGGCTAGTGAAATTCTCAAAAATGGAAGGTTGGCATGCTCAGTTGAAACACATTCACAAATTTTGCCAAGTTGATGCACATTGCCATTTAGATTTGCATACATACTTAACGGGCCCCCTCAGGGGGATACACCTAGTGTTTCTATTGGAACTAGCACTCCCAGGAGGAAAATGTGAGGGTTCGAGCTGAGAGTTAGGAAGGCCTTCTTTATGTTGAAATAAAATGTTTTTGTTATTTTAAGGACCATCATTTTTTTTTTGTTTACTGCTGCTCTGTTTTCAGCATCTAATACCTTTTTCTTCAACTTTGATCTTTTTTCATAATCTTCTTTCTCAACTTGCTGTTGTATGCCCTTTCTGCATAGATTCCGCGTTCCCTTAACTCTTGACTAAATGGTCCCTTCCTCCTTCATACTCGTATCTTTGGATCGCCTTTGTTGCAGATGGGGGGCTTCAACTAACCAATGATCTAGTAATCTAATCGTAATTAAAGGGCTAATCCGTAAATTATAACATCAACATAAGGATAATTTTTAGCAACAATTAGCAGCCATATTTTCCAGGCTTGTAATTTTGACTCTTAATTCACACAAACAGCCAAGTGTTGCTCGAGGAAATGGCTCGTAGTCCACCCAGGCTTTCTGTCCTTCAATATTGATCTATTACTCATTTTGTGCAGCACGCCACGAACCATTCATTAATTATTTTATTGAAGCATATTTCTGGCCTCTAGTCACCTTTATCTGTTGAGTTCTCTTCTGTTTTCAACAAAAGTTATGCAACACACTTTGAGAAATTGTTCCATTGAAATTAGTTTATGCGGACTTATTTAACAGTCTAATTTGGTTTTAGCTGTATTCTATTTTTTTCTGAGGCCTTCATTATCTCTTGACTCTTACAAGCAATAATGGGGGAATGTTTATCTAGGAATTAGCTAGAAAACTAACTCATTTTGTTATTTCTGCTCCAGTCTTTAGCATACCAGAGATTTAGCAAGCCATTGAAGTGATGCTCACGTCTTTCTTCAGAATATGTAGCGCTTATTTTAAAAACAGTCCAAGGCTCAAATTCAATAACCTTCTTAACTGTTATCTTTGGGAGGAAGTCGACTTACGCAAAAGATCTGCGAGACTATGTACGAAACTACTCGTGAATCCGTCGAGTTCTGTCTTTTTGTATCTTTGAGACGCCCGACACCCGGTAAAATTTTAAAAGTACCATTTTAGCTCCTACCGTAGAAAAACATATTCGATTGTAGATCACTATCTTGAAGAGGCTCTTCTTCAACAATAAGTGGTGTGTGCAGGAGAACAGCGTATTGGTGCTGGTGTTACGTATGCTGGCCCTTGGGCTGCACTCCTGGGACATGATCGAAAGCCAAGTGTTCAGGGAGCCCAAACTCGACCCTCAAATTGTCACTAAATTTTTGCCTGCTCTCGTCTCATTGATGGTCGATGATGAGGTAAGTTATCTTCATTTTATTTGATCACCATCGTTTTATGTTTCTTATTAAAACTAGTATCGTATTTCTATGTTGGAAATAATTGGGATAAAAAAATTTTTTCTTGGAATTTTAAAAGCAGAAACTATATTGAATGTGCGTACGTATTTGATGTATAAAAATTGAAGCGCAACCGAATTTACCTCTACATTTGTGAAATAATTTTCTATGATTTGTTTGTAGGTAAGAAAACTGAACTCGAAGCTTCCGTTGGATGAGAGAGAGACAGCCATTGCCGTTATTGAGCATTCGGGACCGCCGCCTGACGCGTATCAGGCGTACCTGCAGGAGAGCAGCGTGGCGTGCGTACTTGCCATGCACTACACGCTTCACTGCGCCGGCAAGCGGGACCGAGCCGGCGTGATGAGGGTGCTGGGCACCCTGGCCACCTGCCATCAGGACCGAGCCTTCCACGACACCTTCCTGCACTCGCTGGTGGCCGCTCTCATTCCCATGACTGAAGAGTTTGCTCTCGAAGATTTCTGTACGATCGTTTTTGATGAGTTCTTCTTGACTAACATCAGCCGAGAGAATGTGATGCGACATCTCATGAAGCTCGTCTGGTATGTGCATCACAAGCTCCCGGACGTGAGAAGAGACACGCTACTCAAGGCTTTGCAGCCGGGCACTCATCAGGTGAGTGGGCCGTATTCAAATAAAAGGTGCTTGATAAGTTTCTAAGATCATTACACAAGAACAAGCTCAGCCTATTTTAATTTGTATTACCAATCATTTATTGTGCTTTACTTTTCTATGAATCTTCTTACACCTGTGCTTTCAATTTGAATTCGTATATACGAGTAAACATTTTGTATGCAATTTTAAAGAATATTTAATATCGTAAATACCTGTTCGTTGACATGTATTTTATTGAAACTAAGTTTTCAAATTACCTTCTTATTTTTTGAGTGGCTAGGCTCACTGTGTCCATTCTAAAAGGTTCGCTTTATTTTCTAGCAACTGATTTTCTCAATTAGAGCCAATCTAAATTAACACAGTTTATTTGTGTGAGTGCAATTTTCCATTTATCACATTGCAGGAACACAATATCATTCAATGAGTTCATTTTTAGAGAACTGGGCACTGGTATATTTCAAGAGTTGCAAATTGCTTGAAAAATACATGCTATGGTCACGGAGGGAGATAAATTTGCCAATTACCAGTTTCAATTGATTCACAGCTTCAACATTTACACCAATACGCGTTGGGTAATATTGCACACCAATATAAGTTACATTTTAATTTGCTATTAAGGACTAGAATGATAAATTTGTAATTTTTTTTGTACGTGTACGAGCAGAGCGAGAACAGCCAAACTCTGTACGAAAACTTACGGCGCCGAGTGGCGGCTCACCAAGAGGCACAGAAACAGCCCCAACCTTCAGAGACCACGGACAGCCCGCTCCTTTCTATGCCTACACCTCCTCCCATCACATAACGAGGACGTGTTGGGTCACAGAAATTATTCGTGTGCAACATCTAATTCTTTTGTCAATGTTGTAGCTTCTTTAAATTACAACTAAGGTACAGAGCAGCAAAACCAGGTTCCTTACATATCTTTAGCACCACAATACTGAGCCCACACCTCATTACACGACTGTGTTCTGGATAACACTATCCTAACGGGCAATATGTGAAGGGTTAAATTTCAGCAACAATACAACGTACAAAAAGTGCATTATGTTTCGATAGCTATACGCATTAAGGCGGCCCTTGTTTTCTACCTAATGCGAGCAACTCTCATAGTGAAATGGATGAGAAACACTTCATAGACACTGCCTACTTTTTCGGTAGATCCTATACAAAAGGACGTTTTTCCTGTGCAACAACACAATTCAACGACTAGCCTTTTCTAGTTATAATCCTAAAATAGTTTTCATTATTCCGCAAAGTTCACTTTCTTGACAGTCATTACTTCTTTACTTCATACAGAACACCTTCTTACTTCATGTTAGGGCCTTTTCATTCTTTCTCTTTCGGGGATATACGCTGTTTAGGGAGAAGGATTACATCTGACCAAACACGAATATATGCCAAGCTGAGTGGCGTGATAGGTTCGGGAAAATCACAACGACAGCTTTCTTGTGCTACGTTTGCTGGAAGCTCGTTTTCTCTTACACTTGCACTATTTAAACGAGACAGTAACGCGTTCTACTCAAAGTAAGTGTTCAAATACTCTCACTTTTTCTTTACCTATAAAGGGAATAAGTATCTTGTTTCACTGCAAATTAGTATTCTAAGTCATTCAGAAGCACCTAAAAATAATCAAGGTGTGATGAACCTCAGCTCATTCTCGGCAATTATTCTACAAAAATTTGAAATAATTGTAGTATGTTCAATCGAGGCGCATTACGAAAACTACGTGAAGATTGTGCTTCAAAACAGAACCTAACGATGTATTATTCTTGCTGGGCATCATTTGCCACTTTTTGCAAGTTAATTTGTTTAGGTTTCTGTTGATGCATCATTCTTTCGGGCCGCACTAATACCCTCAATTTGATGCGTTTTCTATGGCTTCATTTACCACGAACTTTGATCTCGTTCGCTCATCTAGTTTATTTTCAGTAATATATTTTTATCTTAGCGAGCTGAGAAGAGTAGCATGAAAGCTACTGAGCGTACCGTCGTGACCATAGGATGGGTGGAACTCTGTATTTCTTGGAGTCGGAGGAAAGAGAGGCACAACTGCTTATAAATCTTAGCTGGCGCTAATGTTTGCGTCCTCGAAAATATTTTCAGCAGTCTGCGGTTAGTTCATCACTACGTAAAATTTCAATTGGAGGGCTAGAATTTATTCAGTTCCCCCCCTGGCCAGGTTAGGCAATTGCTCTTCATGCACACTCTCCTCGCTTGACATCTTTTTACTCTTTTTTTTTTTCAGTGTTTGGTGATCATTGATAAAACTCCTTTTTTGATCAAATGCATTCCTATTCTTAAGTAAATTAAAAAATACAAGTAAAGAATGAGGATTTTGACGTAGAAGAAGCTTTAAATGACTAATAAATGTGAATTTGAATTTTTAAATCTTGATTGGATTAAATCTTCATATTTCTAATTGAAATGGCATGTATTGTCTCACCAATAAAGTTAGATTTTTTTGCTCACCTCTCGGGCGGCGGAGACAACTATTGTACTTATGAGAATTAGCGCTCCCAGGAGGGAAATGTGTGGTCCCTAGCTTGGGTTAGGTAGGCCTCTTGGTTGAAACAGAAAAGGTTTTTGTTGTGTTAGAACTGTATTTCTTCGCTTCACTGCTGTCCTGTTTTTCATCACTTAGTACAATACTTTCTTCTTCAACTTTTATCTTGTTTCACGATCTTTCTTCTTAACTTAATATTTGTGTGCACAAGGGATGTTTCATGGCAACATACCTTCGCATAGATATCCCATTCTCTAAACGCCCTCCTAAATAGTGTCTTCAACCTTCCTGTCTTTGGAACACCTTAGTTGTGGATAGGGAGGCCTAAACTCGATTCTGATCAATTTTTTCTCAAATCCAAAGAAAGCTTCAGATCAGGATGACTATCACAATACTCATTTTTATCCCCTCAAGGGGATACAACTATTGTATCTATGGGAATTAGCGCTCCCAGGGGGACAATGTGAGGGCCCGAGCTAAAGGTTAGGTAGGCTTTCTTTGTGTTAAAATAACATAGGTTTTTGTTTTGTTATGGACCAACTTTTTTTCGGTTCACTGCTGTCCTGTTTTTTCAACACCTACTGCTTTCTTCTTCAACTTTGACATTGTTTCATGAACTTGTTACTCACTTGCTGTTTCTATGCCCTTTCTGCATAGATTCCACGCTCCCTTAACTCCATACTTAATGGTGCCTTCTTCCTTTCTCTCTTTGGATCTCACATTTGTTGAGGATAGGGAGGCTTAAACTAACGAATAATCTATTCTACTCATTTTTATGATAGGTCAGAATCTTTTGTAAGGATGGAGCATTTAGAAAACGTTCAATTTGAACGTGTCAAACTTCGATTCATTTTCGTACTCGTTTTAGGGCAATTAATGCCGCATTGAGGAAGCATTTTAAAGTGATATATTTAAGTCAGATTAGAGTGAGATGTAGGTATTCATTGCCGGCTGGGTGTTAGGTTTAAAATTTTGTCCCAGAAATTGTGTTCAACAAGGCTGCAGACATAGGAAAACTTCTGAAATGGAGCTGGTGCCGCGATGTGAATAGGGAACTGTTGATTGAATATGGGCAAGTTAATGCGGTCTGTTACCACCGTAAATAATAATCATTACATTTCGCGCGCGATTGCCTTCAACTTGACGTTCGTGGATTTAGCGCGCAGAGATACGTGGCGTGCAATTTTCAAAGTTTCTCTGGCCACCCAGGTACCAATGATATTTTTACTGGAATATTTCTTGCGGTTCGTTTATCATACTCGTACTACGTTTAGATTACAATGTTTTCGTCTCACGTTTTTTGTAATGGTAGTGTTCGGGCAGTAATGACCATTATTGTCTTTATTAGGGTCCTTGGTATTGCTTAACTTTGGGAGTGCAATTTTGGCACAGATTTGGTCTGAAACTCTAGGTGGGTTAAATCTCACTCATGCTCGATATCAATTCTGCACAGAACTAGCAACAAATAATTTTCCTCCACTCTCGTTTGCTATAGTTTTGGTACCTGAAATTGTATAAATTTTCCTATTGAATGATGAGTTTGAAAAGCGTTTGTAGGTGTTATTTTGTAAAGTGATTTAATGACGCGAGTGAAGGTCGAAATGTTGGCATTACACAATGTATGTATGTGGCATTCTCGTCTCCATTTCTGCGTTAGAATCTTGTGTACAAAAATGTGAATAATAGCTCCTGTATGTTCAAAGAAATGACTCAACTTTCTTAGCAGTTTTGTTTTCTAATGATGCTTAGATTTTAATAAGTTACACTGTACGTGTGTGCTTAATTTGCATTTACTATTTTGGCTCTGCAATTCGTGAAGAAAATTTGATCAGCGATAGCAGTAGCTACTTCGTCAGTGTTAAAAACTCCATGCATCTATAAAATAATCATGGTTCCTTGCCTGTTCTTCCTTTTTCTTAGCTCATTTCTACTTCCGGGTAACCTAATTTGATTTTACGTTTCACTTGAATAAGCGGCTATATTTTCATTCTGACACAGGCCTAAGTTTGTTGACAATGACGACTTTCCTGCGTTTACAAATGGACGAATTGACAAACATTTAGATCATCTGCTGGAGACCTCATGCCACAAATATCAAATGTGACCGCTAGAAGGATTCTCATCTACAATCAAAAAGAACTCGTCGTTTGGAAGACAATAGTCGACCCCTAATCAACTTTATCAACAAACAGCCCTCCCCTATTGATCCACCGAAAAAAACTTCCACTGTAGCGCCCTTGTTTCACAAGGCAGAAATCATACTGGAGTCTCATCATCTTCATGACAAAGTACTGTTGCCCAGCTAGACCGAAATTTTCAAATGTAGCTGTTGTTGTACCCAAAAGATTAGATGTCAGGTTAAGCCTCCCTAACACCAACAAAGGCGTTCCATAGAGAGGAAGGAAGAAGGCACCATTTTGCATTGAGTTAAGGGAACGCAGAATATATGCTCCAGGTTCATAGAAACAGTAAATTGATAAAGAAATTCATGAAACAAGATAAAAATTGAAAACGTAATAGATGCTAAATAACAGGACAGCAGTGAACTGACAAAAGAGGGTCTGTAACTAAAAAAAACTCGGGACCTCACGTATTCTCTTTGGGAGCACTAATCTCTTAAGGTACAATAGTTTGGATCTCTCTGCGGGGGACAAAAAGCTACAGAACCAAGAAAGTACCAAACGGAATAAAATGAGAAATAAAAATGAAGGCAAGACTTGAAGCGATTTCCTACATCTTCAGAAAGTCATTAATTAACATTTAAGCAACAACATCGCGCAAAGAAAAAAGAGCCTAATTTCATAAAGTATAAGAATGGTACGACCCCCAGAGATCAGGTTAACGTAAAATTCAACAAAGGATCGATACAAAAATCGTAATATTGAGTAATATCCGTCACCGCGGATATCTATGAAAAGTAAAGGCAAAAAGGTTTATTGAAATGAAACGTAAAAATTCAAACGCTCCGTTTCCCAATGTACTGTACAATCAAACTAATAAGAGAATCACGGCATCATTTCTACATCGTACTTTGGTGTACTAATCATAATTAAACCATCACATGCACCCTCAACATATCTTCGTAATAACGAATGGACGAGTTTTATCACCTCAGTGGACGGGAATAGCAAAGCGTGCTGAGAATAAATAAATCGACGCGCCCTCTCCGTGTTGTGTTAGCTCAGTAGTCGAAAGTTCCATGGTAGTTGTACCAGTAAAATTGTTCAGTGAATCCTACTCTGTTTACTGAAAATTAGAAAGTTCAAGTTTATAAAGTCAGTCGAACGATGATAGTGGAATTGGAAAAGAGGGCATCCTTGGCTACAAGAACATTACCTCACACGTACAGTAAGTACTGTTTATTACTCTAGGCAAACAAGGATTTGTATGAAATTACGTTTACGTTTTCAGGAGTGGCAACTTAGCTGATTTCGAGAGGATGTTTGCCAGCAAGGCTACGCAACTATAGACTGAAATAACATCATCAACTTCATAATTGGGTTGGTGCGGCAACAGAGTCTACTTTCACTACTCAATCGTTCTCAACATGAAATTAGTTCAACAATTGAAACTACTTGACTCTTCCTCAAATTTTAAATGCCAGATGTGAACCTAAGAAGCGGGTATCTACGAATGCATCATAAGGTGATTGTAGCCCTGCAACCTGCCGCCCTGGGGGTTGAGATACCGAATACAAAACGTTGGCTGAACCCGCCAGCAGTAATGGAGGCAACACAGACGGCATGAATTACGGAAATAAGCTGGAAAACGAACACAAATAATAGAATGCCATAAATAGAATATTTTATCAAAGTGTAAGGCATAATTAAAGTAACAATATACATCATGAAGAGTGATACAACACAATAAGAGTATAAGGCATATCGCTAAGTCTAGTAGAGTGTAATAGGAGTAACGTAAAATACAAATTAAAATCAATTAGGTAGAATACAAATTACCTGAAAGCTATTAAGTACACAAGATTACCGGAATAATTTGATCTTAACCTATCGCTACTAGAAGCCCGTTTGACCTCTGCCAGCCTTCTATATTAAATCGAGTTCGATATTGTCGGCGGCGAATGCACGTCTGGCAAAAAGCAGAACAAGAATGTGGATTAGAAGCCGAAAATTACATCTATTACGTGGCTTGAAGAATTCGTCCGTTAAGTTCGAGTTTCTGATTAAAATCCTATATTTAAAGCTGCAAGGTACAAGACAATGCGACACTGTTCTAATTTGGTTCCTAATGAAGAGACCAAAGTCAGATAGTTTAGAAGTAATAATGAGCATCGAGAAAAAATTTTCAATATCCTGAGCAGAAAAACTGACAAGACACTCTCTTCATAAATCGGTTGTGTAATACACGCATAGGATGTAATATATACAAGAGATAGCAAAATGGAACCAAGTACTAAACTAAACACAATTTGTTCATCATAAGCATTCCAAATTTTGTGTCTGCAAGAGCTGCTGCTCTGTAAGAACTCTTATTCGCCACGAAACTTAATCGATCTAAACATTTTATATTAAAGTGCAAAAATCAGAGTTAAAGGTAAAGTTATAAAAGGTAAAGTTATATTCAAAACTTTGTAACACAAAAAATTACATACATGTTAGTTTACACAAAAATTGTAAACAATTATTCACCTAAAAAAATAATAATACATACCTAATCTTAAAGGCCCTCAACATAAACGAATAAATAACCAGCTGTCTCCTGCTTATCTGCATCAAACAGCTTCACTAGTCAATTTTTAGTCATTAGTCAGCATTACCATTGAATAAAATAAAAACCAGAATGGCATTGTATAATTAACGTATTTCATATTGAAGAATTCAACATAACCAATATGAGACAGGACTACCAATGAACTCTTCACACTCTCATGGACAATCAGAGAAACTAAAAGAAGTCACCAATCATCAACGGAATAGATAACAATTCTATCGTAACTTATCCTTAATTTTTTTCCCTCGAACCAGCGTCAACACAATCAACAGTTTCCTTCAGGTCCATGCAATAATACTGTTCAGTACACTATCGGAACAGATTATAAATTGTGATCACAGATTACCAAACGCACATGAAAACAGAAGTGAAACCATTTATATGTACATTAGTCTTTTGCTTTCATAAATTACATACACTACGCAATAAAAAACTCATCATTTTTACTTCAAGAGTTTTGAGTTGTATTAGAGACTGATTCAAATTTTACTACTTTCTCCCGGTTATACAGTCAAGGCGGCGAGACCAATCGTAATTAGCTCACATTCTACGACAGAGATATATCTCAACGACGGCAGTCGCAATAATCAGGCTGCGTGAGCTAACAGTAATTGAGCCACGTAAGAATTGAACAAACATTCGCCACGAGGATCGCTTTAAGCTCTGTTTCTGTTATGATTGGTATTAGCAAATTTTTCCATTTTTAAACGATAACACAATACCCACACATAGGCAAAAACGGTATTTATTTACTTTAATCTCCATTATTTTTGCCCTCGAATACAGATTAGATTAGATTATTAGTTAGTTTAAGCCTCCCTATCCGCTACAAAGGCGATCCAAAGAGAGGAAGGAGGAAGGCACCATTTAGCATGGAGTTTAGGGAACGTGGAATCTATGCAGAAAGGGCATAGAAACAGTAAGATGAGAAAGAAGTTTATGAAACAAGATCAAAGTTGAAGAAGTAGTAGGTGTTGAAAAAACAGGACAGCAGTGAACCGAAAAAAGATGGTCCGTAACAGAACAAAAACTTATTTTATTTCAACAAAAAGGAAGCCTACCTAATCCTTAGCTCGGGCCCTCGCTTAGTCCCCCTGGGAGCGCTAATTCCCATAGATACAACAGTTGTATCCCCCTGAGGGGGCCGTCGAATACAATACCGTAAAGTATCACAAATATGAATGTTATGCAGGCGATAGGACACGCATTAAAAAGGAGTTCGATCGTAGTAAACGAACTCAAGTTCGTTGACGGTACTTACTGTGCTAAAAAAAATTCAGATTTCACACCGTGTCAGCTCTCACTGCTTTCAACTACAATTAACCTTTGAGCTTACTTTACGGAACTACAATTTTTACTTATTTTCAAAAATAATTTTTGATTTTGAAATGAGTCAGTCTTCAAAAAGTACGGTTTTACACTGAATGTGCTTCCTGTCTGTTTTCATTTCACTAAACCTTTCCCAGATTATTAGTTTGTTCAAGCCTCCCTATCCGCCACAAATCGATCCAAAGAGAGGAAGAAAGAAGGCACCATTTAGTATGGAGTTCCGGGAATGCGGGACCTGTGCAGGAAGGTCATAGAAACAGTAGGTTAAGAAAGAAGATTATGAACCAAGATCAAAGTCGAAGAAAAAAGCAGTAGGTGCTGAAAAAAAAAACAGCAGTGAACCGAAAAAAATATGGGCCTTAACATAACGAAATTATATTTCAACAAAAAGAAGGCCTACCTAACTTTCAGCTCGGGACCTCATTTTTCCCCTGGGAGAGCTAAACCTTTTTCAGGTGCAAATTTCTTGATTAAGAGATTCAGTCCTAAGTGAAAAAGCGATAAAGAATTCCCATTTAAATTACATTCTGTTCTTTTTCAAGATACTTTCTACTTTCAACCCTCACACAAAATAGCATCTTTGAATTTCTTTGTCAACAATGAATGAGGAATAAAAGATGGATCTGAACCATCCAATCGTATCAGCCCGTTCGATACAACGTTGCTTTCTTTTTTGCCTTAGGCTGTGCAGGAATACTAGTTGGTTAACCCAAATTAGTTCTTCCAGACATTATTTTCCTCTAAATAAGTACAGTTGAGTTAGATGGCTTAAACCCATTACACATGCAGCAAAAAATTAAAAAATCCACAAGCATTACATCGCTACATTGCTCTTATTCTACTCTTACTCTGTAACCTTAAAATTTGCCTTGTTCAGGACCTCTATATGCGAGCCTCAAACTAATTTCATTCACCAGAGAGCAACGCGATCAAGGAAAAAATCGAGGATACATATGTTCGATTTTCTGAGATATAGAGAATCACAAATCCCTCACGTCGTACGTCATGTCATAAAACGTGTAAACACACCTAGCAACGCTGAGCCTGTGTTACTCAAAGGACAAAAACCTGGGAAAAGTAAAGGCTCAGAATATCTTTGTCTCAAACAAGGCAGTAACAAAACAGAGTAAGTACATGAGTCAAGTTAGTATACTTAAGAGTCAAAAAACGGTTCAAAACATTCTTTACGTAAACACTTCACTTCATTCAGTTAATTTAAATTTCCGCCTTTGAAAAAAACAGAAAATACACCCCAGTAACTTAGCATCTAAGAACAGTAATAACTTAATACATCGTTACTCAGATCAATATTACAACAAATACAGTATGCTTAGTCACTACAAAACTTAGCAAGAAAAAGAGAACGAGTATTAGAAAGCAATTGAAAAACCATCAGTCATCACACACTAGTCAACGCTATGTCTTACGATGCAAATTCATTTATTCTAATCTATTAAATTGTAGAAAAAATAATTCGTCATTCAATTTATAATAAAGTTTCAGTAATTTCTTCGAGCTTACGATAACTATGAACATCACCACTTAGTTTTCCAATACTATTCATTAATAAAAAGCACACTCGCTTTCAAATGCACATTAATTTCATTCCAGCTTCCGGCTACAAACTTAAGCCATTTTCAAGAATTTATTTTCAGTCATAAATTTAGAGAAGAAAAATTTCGAGAGTAAGCTTGCGAGACGCATTCTCCTGATGACATCGCAAGCTATGCAGCATCGTGAGGTGAAACGGCTAAAACAAGTTTTTCGTCAAGAAGTACTCCTAAAGTCTCATTGAGAACGTAATTAAAGACACACCGGCGAAGGGCTTCAAACAAAATTCATCTAGTTCGAATGACATTTCGCCCTACTTTCAGTTGTCTAACCTCTCAATTTTCATCGAAGAGAGTAAATAAAATCTATCCTAAGACAACACCATAAGCCTTGATCTCGTGAGAACACAATTGCCTTTCGATCATTTTTTTTTTAACCATTCAAGATGTCCCATATTTCACTTCCAGATCAGAAATATCCAAACATTCAAGGAGTTGAGTTGTGTAGGTTCCACTTCAATTCCTTTGAGGCTGATGCAGGGATACATTCATCAGATACACAATTAGTACTCTCAAAACCTGAGAGCATAAATAAATTTCGAACAGCATCCACCAACATAATAGCAGCGGTCAATGTCAGAACGTTTTGAATTTTGACACTGTTATAACCTTTCAGTCATTCCTTTAACAAATTGATCGATATTCGTATCAGCGGGGCTATATACATCCAACTATGAAACCTCATCAGTGAGTTGAACCATAACGAGAGTTTTGGCATGTTCTGAGCAGGGGCTTACATCAACTTTCAAGGGTTAACGCTCCTTCTCTTAGTGCTCTCTCTATTCAGTTAGTTGCTCGCGATGTCATTCGAAAAGTCTGTCGTACAAACTTACTCCCAATATTTTTTATTTTTAACCGTCAACCGTCAGAACTTTTCAATCATATTGCCAGTATTACAACAACCGTCACCAACAAATGGCAATGGCAAAATGTTGTCATTGATATAACAGGGACGGAACTGCCATTCGGGTGTGAACCCCCAAAAAATGCATTGACGCACAAATTACACAAGAAGTAGAATAGAAGAGCATTTTCACAGTGTGTCATATCAGGCACGTGAGGCGGTTAAGGGTAAGATTTATGAGCTAAAACCGTTGAAATAAATTTGTGACGATGGCTGAAGTGTATAACCAAAAGCTTAAACAAAATAAACAAATTAAGAACGCGCTAGCTTTTTATTCTTTAGTTCTAAAAAACTTGGTGCTCATGTTTTCCAGTCGTCTTATGCTTGAAAAATTAGTGACACTATATTTTTCTAGTTGACATTACAACTACAACGATGATAAACAAAAAATTAACTGGTCAGGCACTGGAACGCACATATCACAGACGTTGGAATGTTCGTTTTCTGAGGTCTCCAAGGTGATAATCAACTTGCAGTTTGAATTCGACATTGAACCTTAGATACACCTAACGAGTGCGGCCAGTACAAGACCGAAGTGTGTTCTGCAGTCACAAACGGACCAAACGAGGGAATGTGTGTTGACACTTTTACACACTGATTATCTCAACAAAGCTTTTCTTAATCTTACTCAAGAGACAATAACTAGTTTGTACAACCGGTCACGGGTAGTAGTTTCATTATTTAAGTTAGTTTAAAGCACCCTAGCCTCAACAAAGACGATCTCAAGAACGCGAGAAGGGACTATCAAGTATGGACTGCAGAAAACGAGTTATCGATACACAAGATGTGTTTCACCCCAAGCTATCCTCCTTACAGAAACAGTAAGTTAAGAGAAGAGAAAGAAAAGATAAAAAAAAGATTGCGAAGAAGGCAAGAAAGCTAAAAGGAATAAAGTGGGTACAAATTATCAGAGTCCGTAAGGCATATCTGTAGCGAGGTAACAATTCCACAGCATTCCCCGCTCCCACAGCATCTGATAGACCAACCTAACTAAGCTAAACCTATTGCCTATCCTGTGCTCTTTGAGGGACCTGCCACGGGTACCAACTTGTGACGCAGACTTACAAAGAGCGTCAGTTTCCTCAGAAATAAAACTCCAACTGACGTTAGGCACGTCGCGGGAGACGGCAGGAACTTAGACGCCCAGGATATCTCTATGTAGCTGTAACACTAATCAACAATTTTAAGAAAATATAATGCTATGCAAGACACTGGAAAATGTGAAATGTTCGAAATATGACGCACACGCCCACTTTTTCTAAACAGTAAACCATTCGGCAAACACCTACGTAGCTGATGAACTACATTAAAAAAACACGGAAGAGCAATAAAAATAATTACGAGGAATTCAACCCCATTTGCACCTAAAACAGCAACAGAATGAGGAATTAGCTTGATAGGATCAAGAGAAACAAGAATAGAAAATAGGGCAATTCGTTCACTTAAAAGCTGCCGAGAAGCTGAATAAATGATTTGAGCTGTAAATAATTGTTCGATATTTCAATGATTCCGTAGAATTCTTTGCACAAGTGTCAGCATTGGTTGATTGATTCTGGGTTAATTTCAGCCTCCCTTGCTGTAACAAAGATGTTCAAAGAGAAGGATGAAGGTACCATTTAGTAAGGAGTTAAGGGAATGTGGAATCTATGCACAATGTGTATTCTCTCATAGGATACCGCGCGCATAGAAACTATAAGGTGAGAAAACATTTTAGGAAATAAGATAAAAGGTAAAGAAGAAAGTCAGATGCTGAAAAACAGAACAGCAGCGAGCCTAAAAAAAAGATGATCTAACTAAAACAAAAAACCGTTCATAACAAAAAGAAGACCTACCTAACTCGCACCTCGAGACCTCATATTTCCCCCTTGTAAGTGCTAATTCCCACAGATACAATAGTAGTATCCCCCTGAAGGGTGTCTGTAATGTTTCTATTCCCACACTAAACGAAAGATGATGGAACCCATAAATAATTAAATTCAACAAACCAAATACAACGTTATGATATTAATTATTGCACACAATAGAAGTAGACTATAAAAACTTCCATATAAATTATTAGGGGAGTTGCGATCAAAACATTCACTATTTCATTTCGATATAGCTCGCTTCCACATTATGCAGTTAATATGCAACTGTTCTATATCAGTATAATACTAAACGTTACGCACGTCCAAATACTGCTAATTTTTCTTAATTGGAATTATTATCCGATGAATTACAACGCAAGGAAGACGTCATTGCCGGTTTCATCGACAGTTAATTGTGAGTCATAGCATATTTCGATCATGAATGTCATCAAAGTGACTATTATTTATAGAAAAGATGTTTTAGGAAACATAACGTGAAAATTGTCAAAAGAAGAAACCAAATGAAAAACATTTCATACAGTGAAAAGTATTAATCTTACGAACGAGAACCAAGGCCCACAAAATTGATGAATTTGCCAAGTTTGGCATAATGAATCAATGTCAAAATGATAAGACACTTTAGGCAGTATCTATCAAGAAACAACAAATCACTGGCCCACAGGGCTGAGTATCTGAGTAAACACTCAAAAGTAAGTGTTTACTAAGTCATTGAACATCAATAGTTAAGTCATTGAACAACAAGATATGAAACCAGGAATTTGGAATTGAACAACAAGAAGTATAAACTTGATCAACGAGAGGCTAATGAGCCAACTTGCCAACATAAACGTACAAAAATGAAAGCACACCAATAGGAGTTTCAAGTTACAGCCTGGAAAGACATTTTTTGAGGTACTCAGTTAAAGAAATCGCGAGCAAATGTATTAACATGAAAGAGACTAACTGTTCACACTACGAGAGGTTTGCAGATGCACTGTACAAGCGCTTGAGCATGTAAGGCAGACGCAAGCATGCTGTTAAGAAATAATGCTAAAGCAAAATACAACAGCGATTCGAGTCTGTGGGTGCAGAGCAATCAGAAGAAGGCTCCCCACGATACTTTCTAGGGAGTGCAGGGGATACTGGAGCCCTGTAGGCAACCGAGTTGCTAGGCACGGAGCGCTCTGGAGTCACAGGCCGGCCCCCGTCACCACTGACGCTATTGTTCTCATAAGCCAAGTTATCCTCACCAATTGAGAAGCCTTGAGAGGAGAGGCTCACAGCTTTCATACCTACAGTGTCACCACCCGGACGTCCGAGCGTGTTGCTCGCTATTGACCCACCGTCGCTGGATGGCGAGGTGTGAGAGCCTCGGTTCAAGGCGCGCTGTTGCTTGAGGTCGGCAAGCGTACCAGGAGCCAGAGGCTTCACCGTTACAGTCACGTGAATGTCGATCGCATTGCTGCTTGCTTGACTCACTTGAGAGTCAAAAGTAGGAGATTTGAGCTGTACTTGGCTCTCTGGTCTACAAACGTCAAGTGTGGGCAGCTCATCACTGGCACGCATAGGTTTAGATGAATCGCTGTTTTCAGACCGTTTAGATTTAGTCTCGGGAGACTTCGCGTCTTCAGTCTGAGAAGGCATAGATGAGAGGTCAACAGTTTCAGCATCTCCGTCGTCGCTTTTAATGGACGACGTTCGCGGAGGGGGCACAGGTCTTGGTTGTGAAGAGCGTCTCTCCGCGTTAGAAGCGTCATCCTGAACCAAATTCTTGTCTTGGATCTGTATAGAAAGCTCGCTAGGAGGAGGTGGTGCAGTAAAGGCAAGAGAGGAAAGAGGCTCTGATTCTGCGACGTGAGTGACCGTCACGGACTGAGAAGGCAAATGAGAATGAGGTGACACTAGTGATTGTGAGACTAGTGTGCCTTGGGGAGGAGATACAGGGTGCACAGAAGGATGAATGCCCGCTATTATGTTAGGGGGCTTTTGTGGAGGTTTGGGAGCAGGCTTACGTCGCGCACTTTCAGGAATCAAATCGGGCTGTGGATCAAGCAGAGGTACTACAGAATCCTCAGTGCTTGTTAATAACCCTCTCACACTGGAAGATCTCTCAACTGAAGAAGAAATATCATTTATTTCTCTTCTTGAAGCTCCTTGGCCAATGTCAGGAACACCTTCAGATACTGAGCGTTCATAACGCTCGTCACCAGCCCATCTTTGTCGCTTTGTCACATGTGAACTTCCTTCCGTAGAATTCTCGATATCACGATCAGCTTTCTCGAAGTCCAGTCCAAGTTCATTCGAATCAGCTACCACAGATGGAAAATTCGTAACCGGGTTAGGCTTGTGGGTAGCCATGGCATTGCCGTTAATCAAATCAGCCTGAGGAGACATGTTTCTGATTTCACTCTGAGAATTAGTACTGACCACAGCAGGAAAAGTAGTGGTAGGCGGGTAGGAGCCAACAATGGACTTGAGTTGCGGAACTTTTTCAGAGCTGGACCCAAAATGAGATAAAACTAGATCACTGTCGCTGTAGCCACTGTTAACGCTATCATCGTAGTATATCTCCTCTTCACTGGCCTCAGCTTTGACAGCAGTGTTCTCAATTCCACCGCCCTCAGTGTACTCCCACGAACGGTTATAGAAAGACCTGCCGTAGTCACTCTCCTGCTTGGGTTTTTTGGGGACGCTTAAAGCAGAGCGACTGACGCTGGTCCTGCGAACGCGAGTCTCCGAAAAGCCTAGAGTAGGAGAAGTATTGCCAGGCACTTTGTACTCCGGAGATGATATGTCATTATCTAGAAGGTCCTTGCTCACCTTACCCGAAGGCAAGACAAATGAACCAGGCGCACGTTTGTCATTGTCCATGCTTATACCATTTCTGTTGGAATCCACTTCATCGTTCGTCAAGGCGCAGCCATTCTCTAGTTTCAGACCTGAGGAGTCCAGAATGGTATCTTTTAAAACTTCCTGAACCTTACCTTGATCGAGAGCAACGTCAATATTGTTTTCATTGTCTTTAGATTCGGTGCCCCGTGTATCAGCGCCATCAGGTCCGTTTGCATTTTCACTGGTCTCACTGTGACCGACGTTATCATTGTTGCCATTGGACGCATCAGGAGCAATGGATAGTCGCATCCTGGCTTCCTCCTGAGCCTCTCTTTTGGTGGCCAGACTCTTCTCGCGGATGCTGGTGCGCCGCACAGACTGCGTGCGGGTGTTGGCGCTGTGGCCTCGCCGCACCTGTAGCACACAATAATGAATTACTCTGAGAAGTTTTTAAATGGGTTTACCTTAATTAAACTACAGTGTAGAGTTTACTCTGAGAAGTATTTACATGGATATACTTTAATTAATCTCCCGTGTTCAGTCGATCCTCGAGTTGTACATCATCTTACGCGAACCACAACATTTCCGGATCAAAATTAGTCTCAGTTATCCATAACTTGAATCGAGCATTCGAATTAGTTCAACAGTTGAGACTGATTTTACTCCGTATAAGGTGAAGTTGTTGAAAGTTCTATTCAATGCATCAAACAATATTTGCAGGAAGAAATACTTCCTCTCGATTAAAATTTAGAAGAGAGAAAACCCAAAAGTAAAGAAAGTCATTAGTGAGCTCATCGGTAACGAATGACTGATTGACTATAATGAAGTTTTAGCCTTACTTTACCATGAAAAAGATGTTCAAAGAGAGAAAGGATGTAGGCACCATTTAGTATGGAGTTAAAGGAACGCGGAATCTATGAACAAGGTGCATAGAAACAGTAAGCTAAGAAAGAAGTTTATGAAACAAGAAAAAAGTTGAAGAATATAGTAGTAGGTGCTGAAAAACAGGACAGCAGTGAACCGAAAAAAAGATGGTCCGTAACAAAAAACCCTATTCTATTTCAACAAACAGAAGGCCTACCTAACCCTTAGCTCGGGACCTCACATAATCCTCCTGGGAGCGCAAATTCCCATAGATACAATAGTTGTATCCCTCTGAGGGGTCATCGGTAACGAAAGGAAAGCCACTAGAGAAAAATTTAACATCCCAAAAGAATAGCAAGTTTGAGGAGCAGGACGACTAGCGTGAGCTACATACGCGAGCCCGATGGTCGCCTCCCAGCCGGCGCGTCTCCTGCTCAGACAGGAGCTGCATGAGGCGCTCTCGCAGGTCGTGGTCCTCGCAGATATCGTAGGGCGTCTCGTGGTGCTTGTTGCGGGCGTGCAGGTTGGCGCCGTGCAGCACCAGCAGCTGCACACCAACTCACTCTTACACACACAGTAAAGCAGTGCAAAATAACCGCAAGCATTTAGCCATAGCATAAAAAAATCGATGAAATAAAGCAAACTATGTGCGAGCATTTGCATGACGCCGGTTCCCGGATATAGTGTCCCTTTGACGGCTTCAGGAGTGCACAGCGCCCAATGCCTCTGCACAACCAGCAGCCCACCTACCCAGAACATCCTGTAAGTGTTTTGTATGCTCACCGTCAAAACTTTCCACAAAATACTTAATTGCCAGTTTTCAACAAACAATAAAGATCCAATAAAAATATTAACACAAATTTCCATAGATATGTACAATGGTTGTCCCTCGCTCAGGGAAAAATCCACAGCAGTTTAATACGTAAATATACTGACACACTCGATACTATCGGAAGTTTACTCGACTGCATTTTTCGACAGAAGTTAAATGGTAAATATACTCGAGATAACTGTCGACCATACAAAGTACATCAGCACAAATGATCTGTACTTTACTCTCAAATTTTCTTTGAATCATGGCAATAAAGAAAAAATGATGAAAAAATAAATAAAAACATAAATACAGTAAGTCAATACCAACATCGTAATAAAAACATCAAGCAGTTTTTTAAAGCATCTCAGTATTATCTTTGCTTTCTTGAAACTTCGCCATGAACAATTGATGGAATTCACCTATCCTTGAGGATGAAATATTAACACTTCGACTGCGACGCGAGCCACCGGTGTGCACGGAGGGAATTATCATAATGCTACTGATCTACCAGTAGTCACAAACTCGATTTTCATAAATACTTCATGAAAACCAATTGAAGGCACAATCCAGTTAATGCTTATTATTTTCAAGGCTACTTATTACAACTGACTTCCAAGTTTGAGTTGAACATTAAACTTCAGTTTTACCGGCCTCAGCCAAAATACCTCAAGTAATCAACGAATTGTTAGAAGAGCATAAGACACTTCTCACGCCCCACGGTTCTCTTGCTGTGCTACTGCGACAAATCACAGATGGAATGTCACCTCAATTACCTTCATGTGAACAAAATTCAACTCTGAGACGTTGTATGCAATGATATAATTTGTCCCTATGCAACACGTGCAGGAAACTCCTGGTGGCACAGTGAAGTTTGTCACTAACGATTCTTCCTTCGCTCTAATTCAGATAATTTCCGTAAATTGAAACGCCATTCGTATTCATGAATGATTTATATACAAGTTCAGTAAAATTTATGTTTCTATTCCAATTCTCCAAATTAACTAGATGATTCATAGAAATACTTTACTTAATTTTACTTGGCTGTTTGTCGCTTTATACTGATGGTACAAACTTTCTGAAGAGGCCAGAGCCATCATTGTTAAATAATAAATAATTTATGGAAGTGGTTTTACTAGAAGTTCTTGCTATCTGACTTCCACCAAAAAATTTTATAGCTACATATTGCATGAGTATATGAACGTTTTGAGCTTCAAGAGTTTACTCCTTTAAGCACCACCTTTATTCTTTAATGACATTGAAAATCAATTATTACCTTTTTTAACCTTTGAATGCTTCCTTGAGAAGGTCGTCGGTTATTACACATAACTAGTGATAATTAATGTAATATTCGATTCACATGAAAATAAATTAGTCGTTTTAGAACAGAAGATTTTTCACCTAATCCACAAGTTTCCTTTTGTCAGATGACATCTTCAGACACAGCCCCATTTAAACTCTAATTGGTTACTTCTGAAATTCTAGAACAGTCAACCTGTCTGATCTAGGTCAAAGAATTCAGCGAATAGAAACAATACTTATAACGCTTAAATAACGTGGTAGTCCAGACCCATCGTGAGGAACTGTTGTCTAGTGACACACATACCATTGATATATTCATAAACAGTTGTGTTTTATCATATATCACTCCAGTTTACGCAAAGACTCAACATAATGTTCATTGAACCGTGTCATTCTATTAAAGCAAGTACCACTATTAATATGAGAGTTTTACAACCTGACATAGACGAGACGACCTTTTAATTGCAACATAGCACTCGCTTAGCGTTAATTCTAGCCTCCAGATTTTGAACTCTGAATAGACATCAGGACACCCAAAATTAGATAACTTTCACCCTACCAGTCAAGTCCCTAGCATTGATTTTAATTTACAACACTCCTGTTGCCATTACACCCGCATCCGCCTCACAAGTGTGCAGGGAAGCAGGCCTGCAGGAGAAAGTCTACAGGACATCTAGAGACAAAAATCACGGTTTCAGCGTCACTTCATTAGAAGCCGGCCTGCGGTAGGAAGTCTAGAGGACAACTACAGACAAAAATCACGGTTTCAGCGTAACGCCACCAGCTTTCAAGTGCACTGGTTTACACAGACTGACCTCGAGCACGTCCGGGTGGCCCCAGCAAGCGGCGGCGTGCAGGGGCGTCCAGTCGTCAGCGTCGCGCAGCTCCAGGGGGAAGTTGTGGGACAAGAGAAACTCGCACACGCGCATGTAGCCGTTTGCTGCTGCGATGTGCAGCTGCTCGATATAAGACTTCCTCACTTCATGTGCATGTGGTGTTATAAAATGCAATTTAGTGTTACGTTGCAATGCACTATAAGAACTAAAGGCCTAGGAAGTGCAATTGACTGGACGATTATATGCAAGTTTCAGGATCTCTCACCACAACAAAGATATTCAAAGGGAAGAAGGCTGGAGGTACCATTTAGTTTGAAGTTTAGGAAACGCGAAATCTATTCACAAGGTGTGCCCCTGCAACAGAAAAATTAAGTTGAGACGAAAGGTTAGCAAATATGATTAAAGTAGAAGAAAATCGGAGGTGCTGAAAAACAGGACAGCAGTGAACCGAAAAAAGGTGGTCCTTAACATAACAAAAACATTTCGTTTCAACAAAAAGGCCTACCTAACTCTCAGCTTGGGCCCTCACACATTTTCCCCCTGGGAGTGCTAATTCCCATAGATACAATAGTTGCACCCCCCTGAGGGGGCATGAAAACGAAAAGAAGCAACGTGGGACAGAAAACAGAACTTCCTAAGGCCTAAATGTAGCTCGGGTAACCAAACAGTATCCTCTCTGGGGGCACCACTCCTCATAGCGTAAGGTAGACAAACTTAATTAATCTAAATCTATCGGCTATTCGATATCCCCAGATGGTTATTAAATAATATCGAAATTAATTCATACTAATGTGAAAACCTGCCTTTGTAACACATAAGCTTAGAGCTAAATGCAACTATGCTGTGACTCTCCAAATAGTGCGAGTTCTTTATTAGATATAATTTTAAAAATCGCCAAGGAATCCCCCTTATAACCATGATATTTACTTAAAAGCTAGGTCATCTGACAGCATGCGAATTCATCTGAAAGACGTAATCATATTGATAATTCGTATGCATGACACACACGCGCAATCTCAACGAGCGTTGCCTCCTTCATTCTTCTCGTGATCGGCAATTAAAAGATTAAAGAACTAACGCTTAATTTTTTTCAAAAGATTTTATTCTTAAAATTCCTTTTGAGGAGTATCTATTGTTACCACTTGAACAGCACGATAAGTACATCGGGACGAGAAATTGTCAGTCGAGTGACCCACTCAAGAGAGCTCAGAATTTCAGAATATTTTTCATGTTGGAACAGCCTAATACACACTGGAAAAGAGGTACAACCATGAAGCGTATCTTTAACGTCGGCTTTTTAAAGCCTAAAAAAAGACAAACCTGGCAACTGAACTCACAACTGACTTGCAACAAGATCTGTATATTTTGATATAAATAGCTTGAGATTTTACTGAAGAGCATCAAATACTCGTCTACTGAACAAATTAAAAATGAATGCATTTTAATTTAAATGAGTATAACTTCATACCACCGCGTAAAATTGAGTTTTGATACGTTCCCAAACTTTGGAGATTCTGTGCCGGCTACACTGTTTTACAACCTAATTTCTTCATTACGCAGTCTGAAACAACAAATCAAGCCCACAGACCAATCGACCGTAGGACCCAAGAAGGCACGCCTAGAGGTTCGCCTTCATTCAAGGCACGCCTTCATTCATGAGGCACGCCTAGAGGACAACAAAGCACGAGTCTCACAGGCGTGGCGTTTTGATGGTCGCGGACGAGGAGCGACTCTCCGTTGTCGCGCATCTGTCGCAGCTCTGCGAGCATGGCGGTCTCGGTGGTGGTGCGCGTGGCGTCGATCATGGCCTGCGTGACGCCGCGTCGCGCCATCTCGCACTCGATGTAGTCCAGCGTGGCGTCGTCCTCGCAGATGTCGTACGGCATGTTGCCGTCTGCGTTCACCGCCAGCAGGTTCGCTCCGCTGCAACGCACGCAGAGCATGAGGCAACGGCTGCTGTGTGTGCCTTATGCTCAGAATTTAAAAATATTTTATAGGAAAAATCAAGTTTCATTTGAAAAACTTATACAAGGTCAAAGTGGTTCAATCAAGCTTTATTTACGCATGAATTCAAACGTGCAGAATTCACTGACAAGTCACGAAAAAAAGTCCAATGCGCAGAAGAAAAAGCAAATTACTGACAATAATATGTAGTTAATGACTGCCTAGCCAAACCAAAAGCGATCTCAAGAAAGCTAAATACAGTATGGTAGTTACAGTGATTTAAAGTCTCACGAGTTCATTCCTCAGATGTCTTCATAGAAGAAAAAGAAGATTAAACTAAAAGTTAGTTTAAGCCTCCCTAACCGCAACAAAACCATTCCATAGAAAGCATAGAGGAAGGCACAAATAAAAATGGACTTGAGGGAACGCGGAATCAATGCACAACAGTAAGTTTAGAAAGTTTATGAAATTAGATGAAAGTTGAAGAAGGAAGTAGTAGGGTGGAAAACCAGTACAGCAGTGAACCAAAAACAGATGGTCCTTAACTTGACGCGTTCACTACGTCTTGGTACGTATGTATTTTACTTGGTAAATTGCTCATTTACGTGCTAGAAACCATGGCGACCATTTTACTGATTTCACTACCTTTATTTAAATTAGACTTTGGCGTACAAGCTAAAACATTACCGTGCAATTATATTTTTCCCGCATGATAGAAAGGATAAGACTGTTATCAAGCACTACAGATAGTTTTTCAATTCTGTTTCTTACAACCTAACCAATTTGGCCGTAGTAACCGCAGAAACGCAGTGAACGTGTTAACAAAAAACCAACTATATTTCAACAAAGACAAGGCCCACTTAAATTTAACATCAGGACCTCACATATTCCCCCTGGGAGCACTAATTCCATTAGATACAATAGTTATATCCCTCTGAGGAGTAGAAAGAGAAGAGACCATTTAGTATGGCCTAAGGAAAACGTGGAGTGAACGCACAAGGTGTGCTCCCACACACGGTACGCTGCACACAGGAACAGAAAATTAAGAAGGAAGAAGAAGAAAAGATAAACAAAAGCAACAAAGAAGGCATTAAAACTGAAATACACAAAGTAGGCAAGAAAGATAAAAGTCATGAAGGCCTATCTATAGCTGAGGTAACCTGACAGTATCTCCCAAGCGCATCAGTCCTCAGCTCAGGATAGACGAACTTAATTAATTTGAACCAATTGCCAAGTCTCTGCCCCTGGGAAGGACTAGGAGCAAGTGAATATTATCAAAATATAACTACCTTTACATCGGTACCAATGCACACTAAACAGCTTCTTCAGAAGCGGATAAGAAATCCTGTAAATCAACACGCTAACCGCGAAAGCCTTCATAACCTAACATTGGCCAGAAAAATAGGACTACTCTTTTTTCACTCGAAACAGCACGGCGCAAGGCATTGAATGACACTCTCAATTGAGCGTTCAGCATGCAGGGACCAAACAAGGCGTCAGCCCAACACTGCCAGGCACGGCGGCCACTCACTGCTGCACCAGCAGCTGCGCGAGGTGCAGGTGGCCGCATGTGGCTGCTGCATGCAGAGGCGTCCACTTCTCGCTATCCGCAGCGTTCACGTCAGCACCTGCACCGTTCACACATGTTACAGCAGCAGCGGGATTCATCTTCTATACCCATTTAAACACGCTCAAAAACACATTTTAACGTATTTTACTAAAAGCTTACCTAGCTAATATTTACAATGATTTTAAAATAGACAGCACATAGTGAAGACTAACACTACAGAGAAAATAATTTACACTAAAAGATGATTGCACAACGTACCTGATGAGTACGAAATACAGAAGAAAAAATAAGCCAATGACATATACCTACACGACTCCATAGACTGAGACTGCTGACTCAAGGTTCGGTAGCTAATACAATCAAAGAGAATAGACATCCTCACCACCTCCTACATGGAGTAATAAATAAATCTCCGGCAGACAACACAGGTCATTTCTGTGGTAGCAGAGGGGCAGCACAAAGGTGAGCAAGGCAGACTAGTCATGTATTCCGGTGAGGTATGTACGATGTACTCCAAATTCGTTCACACCCGAAGCAGTAACTACCCCCATATAAATTTATAGGATAAATCGAAATTAGCAACAGAAGTGGTATTAACCAACACAATGAAGGATGAAATAACAAAATATACTACAACGAAGGCTCAAAAAATAGAGCGCAAACATTTGATGGGATTGAACAAAAAAAAATCACTACACGCTATTTAAAGTACAATATACTATTTAAAACGTACACATTTTTTGAAAATTCAAAACAATGAAGCGAATCAAACATCTGGGTAGCTGAACACAAGTGTGATCAATTGTCCTTGATGAAATAGTTTAAAGGCCTAGCGTTCCACTGAACTTGGAAAACCCAATTCAGCCATTAATGCCGAGGTAAAATAAGGAGTCCCAAGCTGCCACCAGGTGCGAAAGAAAAAGAACCGCCAGTGAATTGCGAAGCCCCTCCTTTTTGCTGCAATTTAGTTTCTTGTACAGAAGCAAAAATGTCAGATATGTTACTTGCTTCAAAGAAAAGCATAACACATACAAAATGAAAACACATTAAATTTAGAAAACGAATGTGCGTCCACATTTAGAAGCTATGCAGGCAGCTACTTCACATAGAAGCACACTGTTTGAGTGCCTAGTTCTGAACTCTCAAAAATAAACATACTACTTGAAAAACAAAGATAATCCCGATGTTTCCGTTTAAATCTTGAATAGATGACTACATAGTATAACTCCGCATCACGTAAATTCTGAAACTGTGTTTCGCAATTCTTCCCTTAGTTTTAAGTATGAGCAGCCCTAGTACAAGAAATTTCCTCTTCACCGTCAGAAGAGAAGACAGAAAACTGTTGCTATTACAAACACGATAGTGCAAGAGAGCGATCAACAAAGATGCCGCGCACCAATAAGAAATTTTGAGTGGCATCGCCAGTAATTTTAGGCACCTCTGAAACATTTTTCGGAATCAAGTTGGCTTCCGCCACAAATTTTCCAAACGCGGGTTTGAGCGAGCACACACACGCACCGGTGTCCCGTACCCACCGTAATGCAGCAGCAACGTCAGCATCTCGGCGCTGTCGTCGATGCAGCACTGGTGCAGCGCCGTCAAGCCGTCCTCGTTGGTGGCGTTGGGCGACACGGATCCCGACTGCAGTAAATCTCGCACTGGACAAACAAACAGGGGAAGTTACTCTCTCAACAATAACCGAACCTCATTCGTTACTAATCAGTTATAGTTTTTTTGCATGTAAAAGTTGAATGGCTATGAAGTTAGGACAGAAATAATGTTTGATTTAAGAGCCTTTGATAGTGATAAAAAAAGGTATAATCTGAACGAGTTCAATTATTAGCTTCTTCCTACCACCAACAATATCTAATACTTTCTTTATTTACATCTTACACTACTGCTAATTCCATAAAAGCAACGTTTGTAAAATGCATTTCATTGTGTTGAAGACATAATCCAATTAATTTTCCAACCAGTTTGTTGAAATCGACTTGAAACTACGAAAAAATTGTTCTGTGGTCGGTAGTTAATGATTTAAGTCAGAAAGTGCCACATTCTTCAAAATAATTAAGCATGGAGCATGAAGCTGTGTCAAAATATCTATCTACTAATCGAGCCGTGAGACAGGGTCGTATCCTGAAAAGATATAGCGTACATTCCTTCCGGACTTCGAGAGTGCGTTTCTAACCAAAACGGCTCTAAAATGAAGAAGCTAACCGCAATAAAATTGAACAGTTACGAATTCTAGTAAGCTCTCCAATCCCAGTTGATTACTGCTGAGTTCTTTACAATGACACCTGCTTGAAATCTTACCACACACTTCACAGTCCTCCTTTCAGTAGCCGGGTTCTGCCTCTCTAACTGATCAACTACGAACGATGACGTTTGCGTATTGGCTAAAGATTCACTTTTCAGCACAAATGACTTATCTAAAAATGGAACCTCGAACAGTGAATTCACGAAGAGATATTCTACTGAATTTTTTTAACGAGACGAACATAAAATAAGCAAAATCAGGCATTACATGCATGGAAACGACATCCTGGGGCGAAAAAATATTCTTGCATTCTCACACAAAATTCAAGTAGTACAAGTAAAACTTCATTTCATTCATAAAAATTCAAAATACCACGCAAAAATTTTGTAACAAATCCGTAAAATTTTTTAATCTTTCTAAATTAAAATGAGGCAACACGGCTAAAAAGTGAAATTAACTTGGAATTGAGAAATCAATCAAAGATTTAAGCCAAATTTACTCTACGGAAAAAATTATCGAATCGCAAAAAGGCAAAAAAAAAATTACTTTCACATCGAAATTGAAAATTGAGAAACTAAGTAGACCAAGTGTCAGAACCGCTAGAGCACAAAATCAGTTATACGGAACGTCGATTTTCTGCAAAGGACTGCAAAGAACTCTACTGCAAATCGAAAGTAATATTTAAATCTGGGTGCAATACAACTGAGGTTAGTGGAGGCCGACCAATCCTCCGCGATGAAGAATGGACATTGATGCAGTACAGCTATAGTTGAAATGAGGCTAGTCAGACGTAACTTACTACTGGATGAAATTAAGGACGGATGGTTATGAAACACCTTCACAGACCAGATACATTTTAACGCTCGCACCAAAATGACTAAGATCTTTCTCCTAGTCGTGATTCAATATACGAGTAGTCCACGAGAAGAAACATTCTCAAAAATGAGAAACTTGCCTTATTGCTTTGAGCGGTTAATGAATGATTAAACATTCACTGTAAGCACTAAAAATATTTTAACCCACACTGTACGTCTTGCCATCCATAAATTTCTTAAAAACATCAAATGAAACTGATAAGCACCGACAAAAACAAGGAATAGAATTTTTGAAGTCGTTCAAGGTAGTATTACAATTAATCAGTATTACAGCATTTTAAATTATTGATTAGATGTCAACTTAAGCCTTCCTAACCCCAACAAGGGCGATTCAAAGGGAAGAAGGAGGAAAGGCACCATTTACTATGGACTTATTAACGAAACGCAAAATCTATGCTCAAGATGCATAGAAACACTAAGTTGAGGAAGAAGTTTATGAAACAAGATAAAAGTTGAAGAAGAAAGTAGTAGGTGCTGAAAAACAGGACAGCAGTGAACCGAAAAAAAAACGGTCTGTAGCAAAAAACAGTACTATTTCAACAAAAGGAATGCTTAACAAATCTTTAGCTCGGGACCTCACATATTCCCCCTGAGAGCACTAATTCCCACAAATACAACAGTTGCATTCCTTTGAGGGGTTTCAATAGTTGAAAAACAGATATAATCCAGGAATGAGAGTTACTTGAACAATGAAATGAACGGAAATCTGAGTTGTGATGAAAATACGAATTTACAATAAAAGAAAAACTGAAGTCTACCATAAAGTACGTCAAAATCAAGAAGAGACTATACGGAATTCAAAGAAAAACTGATAAAATCAAGACAAAACTTTGTCAATACGAAAATTGTCAAAATCACAACTAATTAAGCGAAAAAAACTCAATTAAAATCCGAACAACGAATGTACGCGTAGTGGCGAGCAAGCGAACAACAACTGTGGCAAACAAGATCCATAAATCAATACGTAACATTTAGAGTCAACAAAACTAACTCGAAATTGTCGATACGATCAACAAACAAGCTCGCTAAATTAGACAAGTTAGAGAAAGCCTCTCCAGCCATAACAAAGGGGTTACTAAGAAAGTTAGATGTCACCATTTAGCGATAAGATAAGAAGAAGGACAGTATGATAAGAAGGACAGTATGATAAGAAGGACAGTATGATAAGAAGGACAGTATGATAAGAAGGACAGTAAGATAAGAAGGAAGTTTACGATGCAAGATAGAAGTTGACGAAAAATTAAGAACTGATAAACAGGACAACTACGAACCGAAAAAAGATGGTCCTAAATAAAACATAAAACTATTATAAAAAAAGAACGCTTACCTAACTCATTCAGGGGCCTCACACAAACAAGCTCGAAGGAGCCGACTATCGAAAGTAAAATTGGCTTCGAATAAACGCACGAAGCACACACAGTTATAAATCTGTTACATTAAGCATCGTGAAATTCCATCAAGTTTAAGATTGCTAACCTGAATATTTTAGATACTTGTAACTAAGAAATCTATTCCTAAAACACATGGAAAACTTCGCGACAGGGTTTAGTATAATTTAAAAAATTTCTGAACAGGTTTCATATTTACTCTGCTAATGATGCAGAAGACTTCAAGAAAATTTTACGAACACAAATTACATTACGTGAAGGGCAAAAAAAAATATTTAAGCGGGACCCAAACATTAAGAGCCAGGTTTTGTACGTTTGAAACAAAAACGTTTCATCCAGCCTATTTGACCGTCATTAAAGAGATATGAAAAGAAATATGACGATAACCCGATCACCTAAAAAAAAAACATTCTGTCGTGTGAAGGCCAAATTCCACGTAATCATGACAAATTGGTCGCAATGAAGAGATTTGAATCAATTTCACATAAAAGTTATAATCGAAGTTGAATCGAACCAAGACTACATCAGACAGCTACCCAGTTTCTCAAAGAACACTTTTCCTTCACACAAAGACTGAGTAACCTGAGGCTAGGAAACCGGCCTCTACACAAGTGATGCAACTGACTGCATCCCACAGCGAATGAACGACGCTCACGCGGAGAACGAACGTGGTAGGAACAACTCATGGAGTTGGATTGATTGCAAGTTTGTTTAACAGGTTGACTCCGAAGTAGTTCATATGTGTACCACTAGGTAAAGTGCTCATTTATGTACCGGAATATACAAATAACATTTTAACTATTTTGCTACCAATTCCAAATAAATTTTGGAGTAAAAGGTAACACATTATTATTCAATTGTATTCTTTACACTTTTCAAAAAGGTTAAAAATGTATAAGAGCAGAAAAAACAGTTTTTCAAAACGACTTCTTCTAGCCTAACCAAATTGACCGTAGCAACCGCACTATCAATTCACATGATAATGATGTTCAAAGAGAGAAGGGATGAGGGCACCATTTAATCTGGAGTTCGAGAAGCGTGGAATCTACGGACAAGATGTGTTCCCGCACAGGATCCCCTGTGCATAGAAATAGTAAGTTGAGATGGAAAGTTAGGAAACAAGATTAAAGTTGAAGAAAAAAGGTCAGGAACCAAAAAAATGGTCTTCAACGAAAGAAAAAATATTCTACTTCAATAAGAAGGCCAAACTCACTCTCAGTTCCGGACCTCACTTTTCCCTTGAAGTCCTTATTCCCTCCCAGTGGTACAATGGTATCCCCTGAGAGGATGACTCACGGAAAATAAATGAAAGATTTACTGACAAATTTGAACGTATTCAGATAACATTCCGACGTATCCTATTCGCCTCAGTAGTGAAGCGCTCATTCGTTTCCCATGCCTCATTCACATCAAAAAGACCAATAATATCAACACGAGATAGAAAACTAAGTTTTTTCTTTTAACAAACATCTACGCAGATTATCTAGTTTTTCCAACTGAAGAATACTCAAGCCTAAATACCTTTACCCATTTTAGGCAATCGAATTCATCCAGCATTTTCCTGAGGGTTTCAGCAGCTTCCTGGATAACTTTGTGACGCCGCAGCTCGGCCTCTCTACACACCTATGCTCCTCTAGCGTTCCCTTTCCCTACAAACTTTGCATTCACGCCAAAATCTCAGAACTTCATTATCTCTATTGATCTCCCCTCACCCTTCTCATCAATTTTCCTTCATCCTTTACTACCTTTTCGTTGTGAAATCGACCATTGACTAAATGATGATATCCACCGTTAAGTTCTATTAGTCGGTAGTACACCTGTGAACTCACAAAATGGTGGTCACATTCTTCAGTGTTCCCTCACGTGAGGAGTCAAGCGGTGGTTTTTATTTAAATTGAACGTCAACTTGTAAGACAACGTTAACTATCAAAGACGTGGAAATTTAAGAAAAAACTATACACTATCTGCGAGAGAAGCCAGTACTCAAGCAACTACGTCATTTCCCGAAAATACTACTAAAACGAATTACAAACTTTGTAACGCGCTATATGAGCGCAACAAACATTAAGGAGGTTTTGAGGAGATAATCAGCAATTAAAAACTTATTTGTTTTACAGATCCCCTAACTTATTTATTACGCTATAGGAAAAAATTTGCTGCCACTGAACATGCACACCAACATTGGTGAATAGGTTCAAACGTGCTTCCAAACGACAAGAACTTCCTAAAGAATACAAACGCTCTTTGCAGCACCGTTTCATCCTAACGTAAATGAAAATCACAATTTTTTTAAGCTCAAGTGTCTCCGGTTTTAGCGGTAACACCGCAACTAAGGACAGCGCGCGCTCAGGAGTTGAGGTCCTATTGCAGAACGCAAAAGCTTCTGATGTCTCTTCAACATACTAACAAGAAGCGTAGTTGAAAGAAGTACAGCGATGAAGTGGTAGCTTGACAACACTTGGAAAATATGTATCTTCAAAGGCATTTAAATTGGACTTGGCGCTGGTTAGGCAGGCTGACTGCCAGAGAGGGGCAAGAAGCTAAAAAGTCCTCTATGCACACGGTTTTTGCTCCAGAATCTGGCAATTGTACGCTGCGTTCCTCCCAAAGTAACAGGAAGCATGGCACATGGAATAAAATCACGCACTGTCTTGGCTGAGTTCCCCAATTTAGAGCAAATGTGACAGTGGTTACAGTCATTATTTTAAGGAAAGTTTCAAGCAACAGGTCAAAGATCAGCATAATCTGGGGTGTGCAACTTGATTATCTAGGATAACAGGCTTCAGCATATTTCACTTGCATTCGTTACATTAAATTGCTACGCACTTCATCGAGAAGGTTCATTGGCCATTTATTGCGCATGGGATTAGTTTGGCAAACTTGAGAAAAACGCACACAGGATTTTTCCTTGATATTAACATAAATAAGTTATCAGTATCTAGAACTCACACCATGTCAACATACATACTAACAGTATGTATCAACAGCACCAACACACAGGACACCTGTGCCAACGAAGAGGATGTCATACAAAAATCACAAGCTACAACATAAATACCTTCATCGATGTCATTCCTAGCAGCAGCCTCGAGCAGCATCACACTGGACACAAAGACGACGCGCTTGCTGCTCTGGCGCCGGCGCTTGTACGCCTCGTTCTGCTTGGTCTTCTCGCGCTTGCTGGCGCTCAGCCCCTCCTTCTCCAGCTGGCAGTGCTTCTTCAGCTGCTGGATGCGCCGACGTCTGGCCAGCTTCAGCCGCTCCTGTAATGTTTCCAAACTCATACTCGAGTTAAACGTTCATGCACAGAATTTCAAAGCGCAATAATTATCGAGCGTGCATGGATTTTTAACACAAAAATTGTGACTCTGCATGGTACAACCAAAATAAGTGCAACATCTATCAAATTACTTGAGGTATTATTTCCATGACTTACGAGTGAACCTTGGGAACAACATAAGAACACAGCAGGTTTATGTAGAGGCATTAGATAAGTCAGTTTAGGCTTCCTCAACTACAACAAAGGGGCTGCAAAGAGGAAGGAGGATGGCATGTGGTTCAGTTAAGACAATTGAGAAACTATGCACGAGATGTCTTCCCACACAAAATTCCCTGTAAATAGAAATGACAAGTTAGGATGTATGTTTAAATAAAAGTTAAATGTCAAAGGGAAAAGTAGTTGAAGCTGAAAAAACAGGACAGCAGTGAACCAAAACACAAAGACTGTCAATAGCTAAACAAAGAAAACTCTTCACTTTTTCAGTAAAATGTAGTGCTACCTAATCCTCAGCCAGAAATAGTGAACTGTGTATGGACAGGGTTAGCATTAAATAAAAACAAAGAAAAACGAATGCCCGGTTAAAATCCAGAAAGGCTACCTAACAAACAAAAAATATCACCAGTGTTTTTTACTTTTATGTCCAAACACTTCTTATTTTTAAAAGCAAGATTGCATTCATAAGTTAAAGAAGAAAGTGATGACAATTTTCCATTCCCATATTTATTCAGCAAATTTTTCCAGATACAGTTGCATTAGTGTAACCTGATTACTAAGAAGAAAATCATCCTAAATTTAGAGGAGGACAAATATGAGAAACAAAGGAATAATTTCCTGACCTCAAGTACCCATAAATTTTTACAAGCCTTTGAGCTTCATCAGCTCATGGTGTATTCTGAAGCTGCTCCACAGAGAACCAAATGTTGAAAACATCTGTTCAATAGAATTGCATCACACACACAATTGGTGCAGACATCAGCTATATTTCACTGACGGTATTCATCTTTTGATGCCTGATCCCACAGCACTTGAAATAGCTCATTTTAACCAAAAATTATCCTAAATAATCATAGAAGTACAACTAAATAGTAACTTTTCCATCAAAGGAATAATTTTCATTTCTTGTACATTAATTCAATCACGAATTCAAATTTTGCAATTTAATACAAAATATTTTGCATTGCTAACTTAATTAAAGCCTTTATAATTAGACAGAAATTTTACTAAACTCCCAATGATCAAAAACATAGATTGAATTGTGCAATAATTATCAAACACAAATCTACCTACACATCAAAAATAGTTAATTCAAAATCACAAAAATTAGAATCAAAAACTAATTACCCAGCAATAATCAATCAAAAATGTATTTCACTACATTCATTTGGCACACAAATGTATTAAACAAAACATAGCCTGAACTTGGCAGACACAAAAACAACAGTACACCTCATAACTGAACAACCATTGCGGCACACATTCACACAAAGAAACAAAACAAGCCTCACCTGGGTGGAGAGCTTCTCAATGTAAGCCATTTCGGCTATGAGCTCGCGATGATCCATTGCTGCGACCAACAATCTTCACTTGTCTAGCTAAGTTGGAGCTCTCACTGAGGCAGGCTGGACGCTGAGCATCCAGAAGGGAGGTGAGCAGGAGAGCCACAGGGCTTGGGAGCAGCAAGCTCCGAATGCATGCTCATACAGAGTGCACCATCATGCAACTTGATCAGGAGTGAAATTTTATGTGAAGGTTTGATTCCTAATCATTTTAACAACATAAGTGTTCTTTTTAAAGTGTATAAGCCAAAAAAATGAGAATATGAAGACCTGAAAAAGCAAAGGAAAACAGAATAATAAAAAAATACCTGAAAATGGTGAAATGAATTTGCTCATGATAGAATTTCATTGTTGATCTAATTTGTATGAAAAATAAACTTTCAAGATAAATTTCTTTAACATCATATGAGCTAGAGCATAATGTGAGCAGCATCATAACCAACTACAACTTATCCCCAATCTCCATTGTGTCCTGCAGTCTCTAGATGCCAGAATTCCACTACCCCACAAAGCATTAAATCTCAGAACTAAATGCTTACATGTTCATTCAAGCACTGTATTTGTATTTGTAGCAAAATTATCAGCTAGGAGTTTGTTTCATTATATCACAGCCAATTTACAGCTTCCATTTTTCAAAGTTACTTTGATCAAATTTACTAGTGTGTTACTAATTTTTTCTAAGATAATAAAACTAACCTTTCGGGAAGCGAACGGTTTTTTGGGGCCCAAAACTGAAAATGAGATTATTGCTTGAAAATGCTCCTAAACCCTCCCTCTATCACGTAGAAACGTCATTTGGCCCGTTTTGGCAATCCAAACCCCCATAATTACCCCCAAATTGCCCCCCCCCCCTTCCCCGCAGTTGCGCTCAGAGAGACCAGCNTCTCTTGACCTTCTTAGTGAGTGGTTTTGTGCTTGTCCGTCCTGTGAAATGCCTAGAATATCAAATGTAGCTGTTCGCTCTGGCAGAAGATACATTTTGAACTTTGAGGGGCAATTCCAGCTACAGTTTTTCACCTATGGAGGAAATCTTTTTTGCATCATAAAGATGGAAGTAGTTACTATAAATACCTGATCTAGTTTTTTGATCAATTGATTCAAAATTTTTTTATTTCAAAAAAAAAAATTAAAAATTTAGGTATAAAATTTAATTTTGTAAAAAAAAATTCTGAAGCGATATCAAAAAACTGTCTCGAACATTTGTAGATATGTTTATTGTGAATCGAACAAAAAAACTAATCGTCTCTATGTACAATATTGGCTGAGAAATTGAAATTTTGTGAAATTGACCTCTGGGTGGGGGGAAGGGGGTGTGGGTAAATTCTCAAAACTTAATGGGTTATAAATGTTTATTCGAATGTCATAAACATGCTGTGAATACCTCAGAGCTTATTTCACTCCGGAAGTATTTCTTTTTAATTCTTGAATGTTTCATAGGGAAAAACCATTCGAGGCCCTCTGCAGTTTGCAGCAGGTGTCAGTGACTTATTAGTGGTAGTGACTTGTTACAACTATGGAAGACTTATCTGAAATGTTTCAACTTATTAGTAGTGTATTAGTTTGTAAGTTCTGATGAAAAAAAATATGAAATCATACAAAGGAAACACTGTGTACTCTGCATTATGGTGTTGGTAACTTTGACCGACATTTTCTCAAAATGTGGTTCATAGACTTTGACGGGCAATTTCTCCTCCAGTTTGAAGCTATTGAGAAGATTTTTTTTTGCATCGTAAAGAGCAAAGTGAGTACAAAAAATGCTAGTGGGAGTTTTTTTAGAAAAGTAGATTTGAAATTTTTTCATCATTCATAGAAGAAAATAACGATGTTTTTAATATTCAAATAGTTGTCAATTTTTCTTTTTTTAGGAAAAACAAAAAATCTCTACTAGTTATGGTAGATATTTTGATTATGAATCAAACAAAAAAGACCATTTGTCTCTATGTACAATATTGGCTGAGAAATTGAAATTTTAAAGAATTTTCCATGGAGGGGGGGAGGGGAGGGGAGGGGGGTATGGGTAAATTTCAAAATTTTTAGGGCTACAACTGTTTATTTGAATGTCATAAACATGCTGTGAATACCCAAAAGCTTATTTCCCTCCGAAAGTATTTTTTTAACATTTTGCAAAAAATTCATGGCAAAATTCGTTGCTTCCCTTAAGGATACTATCTGAGGCTTAATTGGGCCCCGCGGCACCCATGATACAATTTTTTTTTGTCGAAAGAGGATCCTTATGGTATGGGTTATTGTGCATGAAATATTATGGCGCTACAGACACCAGAACCCCCCACCCCCCCAGGGAGGGGGTCCAAAAGGAGGCCAAAATCATAAAAAATTGGGAATGTTTTTTTTTTTTGACGGAAAAGGATCCATTCAAATCGTAACTACTCATTGAATTTTGATGCTAGAACAAAACCCAAGACAGTTTTAGAATCCTTGAAACATTTCAAACAAAGTTATTTATTTCAATTTGAACATTTTGAAAAATTTTTTTTGTTCTATGCAAAACTTTATTATAACATTTCAAATAATTATTTTTGGGATTTAGATCCATATAAATTTTTTGGTTTTCTTAAATTTGAATGCAACTATAAATAACTGTTAAAAATGTTCCAAGGATTCTAAAACTGTCTTTGGTTTTGTTCTATCATCAAAATTCAATGAGTTGATACGTCTTGAAATATACACAAAAATGTATGAAAAACTCATTTTTATTAAAAAAATAATAAAAAAAACCTAACCTAAATCAAAAAAGTGGCAGTAAAAAAGGATTACGTTCAAAAAATACATATACTGACCAATTTTCAAGCGAATCGAACGACAAAAGTTGAAAATCCCGGATCTATATATATGAGCAACATGGTAAGTACTCAAATAAAATATATTTCTATATGTTTTTACGCACGATGTTTCTTATGTTACATTGAAATTTACAAGGAGAAGATTGCACATTATTCTCACATAAAAATTGATAAAAGAAAGAGCATTCATGTACATAAATTGTTAGTGATATTGCAATTCAATAGTTTATTTGTTTTTTGGCCTCTCATGAATAATAATACATTTATACCATTCAAATTGTATCTCCTCATTGAGTTTTGATGCTAGAACAAAACCATAGACAGTTTTAGAATCCTTGGAACATTTATAACAAAGTTATTTGATTCAATTCCAACATTTTGAAAACCTTTCTTTGTGATATGCAAAACTTTATCATAACATTTCAAACAATTGTTTTTATAAAGTTTTGCATATCAGAAAATTTTCTTTTCAAAATGTTCAAATTGAATCAAATAACTTTGTTAGAAATGTTCCAAGGATTCTAAAACTGTCTTTGGTTTTGTTCTTGCATCAAAATTCAATGAGTTGATCCGTCTTGAAATATACATAAAAATGTATGAAGAAACTCATTTTTATTTAAAAAAAAAATAATAAAAAGAAAAATATGGCCTAAAACAAAAAAACAAACTAAGTAAAAAAGGTTTACTTTCAAAAAAATACATATACTGACCAATTTTCAAGAGAATCGGACGAAAAAAGGTCTAAATCCCAGATGGTACCCTTAACACTATGATTGAGTAGTTAAAACCAAAGTTTAACATTCAACTCAAATTTAAAGTAAATTTTAGTAGGCAATGTTGATAATAGCAAACATAAACTGGATCAATAATTTTACATTTAGTTTTCTTTAGGTATTTATGCAAATTGAATTTTAGATTACTGGTTGATCAGCAGCATTATGAAAATTCCCTCTGTGTACCACCAGTGGCTTGTGTTGCAGTCAACGTATTGAAATATCTTGAGTTGAATATTTATTTGTCGCTTGGTAACCCTTTTTTTGATGTTAATACTGGGAAATAAATATTATTCAATAACAGGAAAGAATGTGAGACTGCTCTATAACAACCCTAACTATAACACCCCTAAAAATTCCTAACTACCAGCATGAGTCCATTAAGTTTTCATTACTATATCTAAAAAATTTACTTCTTCATGTAAATCATTACAGCAAATAGTAGTGAAATTTGATGGCTTTAGTTAACCAATTCCAGACACGACACTTTGCCTGATAATCAAGGTTAAATGACAGAAATCACACGACGCAAGAAATTAGATGAGAAAATAAAGATTTAAATGTAGATTACAAAAGTTAGTTGAAAACTCCCTGACTACAACTAGCGATGTAGCGATATTTTTTTTTTGGCCGATACTGATTCCGATACCCATTTTGTGGCCGATACCAATACTCCAATACTTGGAACACCGACACTTTGACCAATACTACAACTGATATCAATAATTTTACAATAATATTAAAATAAAACCATTACAAGCCCTACATGGATGTTACAATAAAATTATTTACTAATATATCTAATAATATAACAACATAGACAATAAAGTTTACGATTAGAAATAATAAAACTGATCTTGCTATGTTAACTATATTGTTGAGAAAAAATAACAAAATGAAATCCATTTGATAGATAAGTGTTTCTAATCGTATTGCAACTTTAATGCTTAATGTAGACTAGCTACCCAGTCTAACTTTTTTGGTGCCTGCATGCATGTTTTTTGCCACCCAAGTAATTAAATTGCTAAGGCGGCAAAAAAACATGCATGCTCAGGCAAAAAAGTCTGACTGGGTATAATAGCAACTGGTTCTAGAAGTGGACCAAAACAATCTCTCAAATCAACTTAAAATAAAAATAGTTCCAAAATTATCTCTCAAGACACAAATGGTTCCAAAACAAACTCTCAAACAAATCTTGGTCAATGTTGAATATAATGTTGTCGATGATTTCAATAATTTTGTTGCCACATATGGGTAATATAGTACAATTGAAGATGTTTTACACAAATGACATTGTGCTCACAAATGTTTAGTTTTCGAGTTATTTACCTTAGAAGTTATAGAAACGTCGTTTACAAAATTGAACAAACGGACACCTAAATAAGCAGAAATACAGTTTTGACAAAACAATAGGTGAGGTTAGGTGAGGTAAAGTTAGGTTAGTTAAATAACCTAACCTAAACTATCCTAAGTAAACCTAAAATAACTTAATTTAACTCAACCATACAGAGCCCAACGATTCCCCTAAAAAACTTGGCGTGGTCCGCGTCCGCAAAGCGCTGGAAGAGCCGTATCAAAACTGATGTTAATGTTATTCTTACCTGAACTTTATTTATGATATATCTCAAAAAATAAGCATTTGTGAGCATAATGTCATTCATGTAAAACGTCTTAAAATGTCTAATTAACTAAATTTCGTAGTGAAATTTTAAAATTCGTTGACAACATTAAATTTAATATTGACCCAAATCTTTCTAAACAGATCAAAACAAAAATGGGTCAATATTGGGTTTAATGCGCTCATGGAAATTAAGAATTCTGTTCCAAAGAATCACTAAAGGAACACATTTAAAAACGTTTTACACGAATGACATTCTGCTCGCCGATGCGTTATTTTTGAGATATACCAATAATTACGTTCAGATAGGAATAACATTAAATGGCCGGTTGCTTAGTCGCCGCATTGTTGGGTTTTGCCCACTTTTCTGGTGGGAGACACCCACTTCTTGGCGCAAAATTAACAGCCTTGGTTTGGGTAAGTTCAGGTAAGCTATTTTAGGTTGATTTATGTTATTTTAGGCTAGTTTATTTAACTAACCTAACATAACTTACCCTAACCTCACCCATCGTTTTGTCAATACCAAATTACAGCATATTTACGTGTCCGTTCCTTCACCTGTATATACGACGTTCCTATAATTTCAAAGTTGAATAATTCAAAAATTACGCATCGGCAAGCAAAATGCCATTTATGTAAAACGTTCTTTAATGTATTACTTTAGTGATTCTTGGGAACGGAATTGTTAATTTTTGTGAGCGCATTAAACCCAATATTGACCCAAAAATGGTTCTTAAACAATCTCTGAATAAATTCTCAATACATAAATGGCCCCGAAACCAAAAAATTGCATATACACAACTAACTATAAGATTGTTTGTGAATTTTTCAAACATCTTAAAATAGAAGAAAAATGCAAGATTCATAATGTAGGGCGATTTACACGCAAAATTAAAATTAAATTTTCAGCTACTTCTATATTAAATTTACAAAAACTTTAAAATGCACCTTCAACTTTATTTATTTGGTTCGATTTTTGTTAGTCTGTCACATAGTTTAAGAAATAGAAATTGGGTCAAACTATATAGGTTTTAGTTGTAAACATGTAATAATTTCATGTTGCTATCAAGAACATTAATATTTTGTTGAGCTCATTTCAAGTTGCGCTGAACTCAATTTGAGTCATGTCAAATTCACTGGAGATGGTTAGATAGAACGGTTTTTGGATAAATTTTAGAATATTTAGGCACTGGGTTCTACTTCAACATGCAAATAGCTTCAGATTACTGGTAAAAAAATATGAAATCTAGATCAACATTTTAATTAAAATTTCTCCATAAGAACACTGCTCTACTGGTTGAAACTTGAATTAAAAAATTGAAAAAGGCTTGTCGGCATGCAACAGGCCAATGAATTATATCGTAATTTCTTATTGCAGAGGAAAAACATTCATCCATGAATGACATTGAACGATATAAAGAAATTTTTTCTTCAACCTGTCTCTTTTGTAAACTTTTACACCCATTAGTATGACGGACACTAACTATTCTAAATAACGTCACTAGTTTTATTCGTCACGAATATAATAAAACACATAAAATGAATTCGATATGTGAAAATGGAATGTTTCTTACGAACTTTTCCTTCCACTTAACCTAACAACAAACTATGGTTTGCAACGGACTGTAAACTATCTTTGACCGAAAGAATGTCTTTGAAACAGAGCGACCTCTATCTTCAGGTAAAATTCCTGTCAAGCGTTTACACTCTAAAAATACATTCATTATAAGAAATTGTAATTGTTATCATGTTTATATTTTTATAAAAATTATCCAACCAGCATCATCATCGCTCTCGTAAAAGTTACTAATCAACTTACATGTCAAAAATTTTACCTGTTAACAAAACTCGACTAAAATCGAGTTAAAATCAATTTCCTTCACAAAAATTAGTTTGTTATTCAAAAAATTATTATTCATGGTGATTTTCTTTGATATAATCATCAAGAGAGATAGTAGAAGTTAAAAAAAAAAAACTCGAAGTATTTTCACATAATTCCAATCAGCGAGTTAGTTTAGTTATTGAGAATAAATTAAAAGCATCAATTTATAAAAATTCTTCAGAATTTGTTTCATCAAGAAGCTTGTAAATGATTTGGCTACGTTTTTCTTTAAACTTTGAACCTTAGATGCGACTGATGTTATGCTGACACCTGTTGAGGAACACCTGTTGATCATCACAGGAATCCCTGCAAATTTTCGAGGCTTGATATCCATTATGAGGAATAGTTTCGCTAATTCTCATGATTTCTAAAATTTAAACATTATGCTTATCACTCGCATGATGATTACCGGTTATTTTTAACAATAAGCTGCATTTGCCATATCAATGCTGTCTAAAATTATTATTATATCCGAGTTGACCATCCATTCCATAGGCACGAATAAATAATTTATGATCTTCTTTTATTACAACTTTGAGTAGAAAGTTTTTATCTGAGAGGATGACACTATCACCAGTGCGCAGTTTTTGAGAATTCATCTAAGACCCTTCCCGAATTACCCTGACAAAAGGGTAATTTCTGAACTATTAGACGTACAATCTGGAAATTAGTACCAAATCAATGCTCGTGACAAGTACAACATTTTTATGTTATTGAAAAATTTTTTACGCCCCTGTGGGGGGCAGGAAGAGGGGCTCTCGTGGCCCCTCAAT